>CAJUYI010001549.1:0-51324 GCA_910591695.1 Galerucella pusilla
TAGTGAATGGTCTCTGTTCTTCGAAGAGTAATTTTAAAAACTTTGCAATCCGTTATAATAGTATTAAATTATTATCTTTAACGTATATCTCAATTAGTTTTCATATCTTCAGACTTGCGGGTTTTGTACAAAAAATTGGATACAATTCTATTGGTTAGTGGAAAAATAAGAAGCTCGTAGTCGTAGTCAATGAAATAAACTAACCAACATTATTATTGTTGTATTGATCCCCTGTTATTCAAAAATTGTTGAACAAATCACATCGTTAAGGAATTTGGCCGAGATAATACAAATTATATTAAACTAAATTTTCAGCAAATTAACATTCCATAAAGTAGAATACAAGCAGCTTCGCAAGCTGTTATTGAACAGATTCCGAGCTTGGCGTATACGCGAGTTCGCGAACAGTTCGTTTAAAGTTTCGAGTCGAGAAAATAAAAAATTAGAAAAGTTTATTTGCAAACACGGGAAGGTCTCAGACGTTGCAGACTACGTGGAAAGTGAATAGCCAGCAATGAAGTTAACCTCAATTTGCTCAACCGAATATTATGTTGTTTGTAAAAAGAAATATTCGAATATTTTTGTTAAAATCGTTTAAACCCAATTACACAACGAATAAATCGACCTGTCACGCAACTTGTGGCGTTTAAAACTATATATATTAAACAATGTTAATATAAACAAACTATATAGTTCCGTTATGTTGGCAGTAAAGGAAATAACAATCGGAATATAATTAGCTTCCAGCAGTTATGATGGTAATAATACGTGCATTGAGATGTAAATCAAATTTCGTAGGAGGACAGCAGACAAGGCGAGATATAAACGTAGTTAGAAGCGATTAATATATCCAGTAAATATTGAGACAAGTACTTAGTTGTTGAGTATTTTTTTGAGAGATATACTTACTCATTGTTGTCAGTCGTTTTATTTTGGAACCACCCACAATATTATGGTCTACAAGTCACAGATTTTCGGAATTGAAGAATGTGATTTTCAAACGATGATGGAAAGTTAAATATGAAAAGGATTTAATTATAATAACGTTCCGTTGAATCATTTTCAAAAAATAAATATCGTGGAAAATAAGGTTTTCCAACAAACGACATGGGATTTTTGAAAGAAAAAACGAGTTATAAAAACAGTTTTCCACGTGACTAAGTGCCGATACAGAGACGTTCCTTTGTATTATGTCATTCAATCGTTTGCTGCTGTCAATCACTATGTTTTGCGGCTTAAAACTGAAGAGGAGGAAACAACCCCTCACATTATCTTCGATTGTGAAGCATTATCTTATTGGAAATATAGACACCTAGGACTAGAGCATCCAAGGGAGGATTTTTACAAGAAGGACCTAGTGAATAGACTGTTGATCCTAATAATGGCTACTAGTCTCTTCAGATAAACGGCACAACCAAGAGCACACAAACTGACTGGTGGTGCTGAAACTATAATTAAATGAAAAGAAATATATTCGAAACTTCATTTGACATTTACTATATACTCATACAATTTCAAGAGCTTGGCAACATAGTCCAATACTGACAGTAGTCATGAAAAACGATTTTTATACTGTACGAACTATACATGCTTCGTCTACTTTCAAGCTGTGGTAATAATTAATATTAATGTGGTCCTTGAAATTACTAATATTAATTGGTCTATTAATTATATGCTTATCAAGAGGTCGGGCGTAAGGGACTATCAATGATTGTTTCTAATTTCCCACAACGGTGGTATACGCCTGCTACAACACCTCAACATATTTTCATAATTTGTGTGCCAGCGGTTGTGAATAGCTTTGGAAATTCAATGTGGAAAATTCAAGTCTAGGAAGTTGTGAGTATTTGAAATACCTACTGTAAGGGCAAAGATTATTAGCTTAAGGGATCTATTAAGGTGCTTATAGAATAGGAAGCCCATTCTATTTTTTAAAGCAGCTAATAGGGTCTGTAATCTGACTCTTTCGGGGCAGCCACATGTTACACCGATTCATTATCTAGACAGAGACGACACTCGGTATTTTTCACCAGCACTATTCTGACCAGATGATAGTCCACTAGGGATTCCAGTACAGACTTGCTGTCCATCCAGTTTATGTTTAGAAAGGCTTCTGCTTTTAGGTTTGAAGGTCCTTTGATAAAGGTCTTGGCTTGCTTAGAGTCTGGTAAACAATTCCAGTACGCCTTTGCTTTATGGATCGGGTCCTATGAACTGGGACCGACCTGTCCTGGCAAGCCGGTCGACTAATTTGTTACAAATAATTCCAGAGTGACCGGAATATCCATCTTACCAAACCAGTTTTCAATTGCTCCGCTTGAATAGTATATTACATAACAAGAGTAGTAAGTTGCTTATTACATGCGAATAGAAAAGTTGCGCACGAGCCGCGTAGCGGCGAGTGTTGTAATTCTATAAGCATGTAATAAGCTTACAACTCTAGTTGTGTACTATACTTTTTCTACGAACTCCATTAATAAAAATAAAACGCATGAATAACATGTACATTGACACTAACAGCTAGTGACAGCGAGTTTTATTAATTATTAAACGTCAAAACAACCTCTACTAACTCGTTTCCATGATTACTCGAAACCATTGACTGACAAGGCTTTGGTGATAAATTTTTGTTTTTCTAGAACTGAAGCGTAATTTTTTTTATTACGTGCTAGTCATTACGTGTCAGTATCCGTAATGATCCATTTACTTAGTAACCAAATAGTAGGTAATATGGAATTTACTAGTGTGAGAGTAGAAAAAGACTGTTTAATGCTGTCAAAGAGTTTCAGCAAGTACTATTATAGTCAACTACACCTGGTGGCGAATCAAGCTTAGACGACCGTTTTGGATCCATCTGTGAATCAGCTGATTGCCGCTACAAGTATGAGGATTGATTTTTCTCCGAATCTTTCACAGTTGCAAGGTACTCTAAGGTCAGTACTGTTAATTTTTAGTGGCATGGCAAATTGCTCCGTGTGAAAAGTTGTTAAGCGTTTATTTTCGCAAATCGTGTTCATTACGTTCAGGATATTAAAACCTCTAAATATAAATAAATTTTATGATCTGGATCTGTTTTTTTTATCTAGATAAATGCAGTACAATTAACGCGTTTAAAAGTATTTTTCTCGCAAACAAGTTTCGTGCGGTGGAAACCAAAAAAACTCGGAAACATAAATATAAAGTTCAGTGCTTTAAATTTTATGGTTTCTGGTATCCTACGGTGAAAAATAATACGCCAACTGTTACATTTCCTATACATTTAATATTACAGTATATTTATGTACTGTAACGTAACCATTGTGGTATTAGTTGTAGTGTTGCACGATAACCTGATTAATTATAGTTATTGTACGAGTTTTAGATCTCAAAACGTTTTCTCTACTCGTTTCGGTTTAGTTTCCTTTTGTCATTCAATATTTTATGTGATAAAAACATACAATTAATAATATTATTGATATAATCTTCGGAATTTACTCGGGAATTTATTAAAAAAGATTTTAAAGATTCTTCTTTTAATCACATCAAATTAAACAATTGCAATTATTGTACCGGGTGGCCAACTAAGAACGGCTGTCGGCCATATCTCGGAGTGGATTATAGCACAGGTTCGGGAACAAATTTTATAGCGAAAGTGGCCTCGAGAAACGCCTGGAAATTATTTTCAGAATTGTAGGTCCACCGATAGAGGGCGTAATTGACAGTTAAAATTTTAAAATGCAAAATTTTTCAAAATTTACTCAATTAAGGAGCATATTAAATATCATAATCACATTCCTCGACAAATTCTGCATATATTTAATATGACAGTTTAAAGTCTATCTCTTCAAATAAGGGGTGGGGGAGAGTGGGAACCTTGTTACGAAAAAACGCCTGTAATTCTGGTTCTGCTATACCGATTTTAATAAACTTGATGTTGTTTGAAAGAGCTTTTGTTTAACAATCGAAAATTTGAAAATATGAAGCAATCTGATTGATAACATAAACGCTAGAGGGAACGGTTTTTTTTTTTTTAAATATTGTGCTTTCTCATAACAATTTCAAATGGAAGCATACAAATTGAATTATATTTTTTAAAGTATACTAAATTAGTAATAAAACACTGCAAACCGCAAGGCGATATCTCTTTCCCATCCTGAGATATCGTAAGAAACAGTTAAATGGCGGGAATTGATATTTCAACGTCTAGAAGGCTGGTGAAGTAAGTTGTACTACATTTTTTCAATTATATAAGAATGTTATATTAGTTTTCAAGCGATGTGTTAGTAAATGTAAAGCATAAAATATCAATAAAAACCGATATTCGAAAGTATTTGGCCACCGAGGTCTCCAGACCTAACTTATTTAGATTTTTATTTGTGGGGGCGAGTAAAGGATCCCGTTTAAGTCGATAAACCCGCAACAAGAGCTGACATGGTTGAAAGGAAACGATAGACAATGCGATGTATTTCAAGGGCAGAAATTGAAGCTGCTATTTTCTCCTCAGCGATTGATTTCATGCATTGAAAATGATGGACATTTCGAACATCTAGGGCGGCACTAATTACGTACCTAGTTATTTATCAAATGTTTCAATTGTTCGATTTATCACATTATTTTGAAATTCGTTCTCATTGCTAGTAGCCAGCATTACATTTAGGTAATCTAGTGTCAACACTGGCAATTATAACATTAGTATGATGACAGTTTAAATTATTGCAGACCAATGTAAGATCTTTCCATTCAGGCAAAATTTAATAATTTCTGTTAACGGAACCAGCCTTCTAGATGTTGGAAGAACAATTCTCGCTATTTACCTGTTTCTTATGATATCTCTGGATAGAAAAAAGATATCGCCCTGCTGTTTGCAGTGTTTTATCACTAATTCAGACTACTTTTTAAAGACCTACTTCAATTTTTATGCTTCCATTTAAAATTGTTACGAGAAAACGCAATATTTGAAAAAAAATAAAACAGCGCCCTCTAGCATTCATGTTATTGATCAGATTGCTTCATATTTACAAATTTTCGATTGTTCAACAAAAGCTTTTTCAAACAACATCAAGTTTATTAAAATCAGTCAAGCTGAACCGGAATTACAGGCGTTTTTTCGTAACAAGGTTCCCACTCTCCCCCACCCCTTATTTGAAGAGACAGACTTAAACCTGTCCTATTAAAAATATGCAGAATTTGTCGAGGAATGTGATTATGATATTTAATATGCTCCTTAAATGAGTAAATTTTGAAAAAATTTCATTTTAAAATTTTAAATGTCAAATACGCCCTCTAGCCTCTAGCGGTTGGCGTACAATTCTGAAAATAATTTCCAGGCGTTTCTCGAGGCCACTTTTGTTATAAAATTTTTTTTCCCGAACCTGTGCCTATATGGCCGTTCTTAGTTGGCCACCCGGTACTTAGCTAATTTTTTAAGACGCAAATGTTTTTTGTGACTACTAAATCCAAGCTATTGACGTTGGTATTCTAACAAAAAAGATCGCTTTCTAAATGTGTGTCAAGGAAATAAAATGAAACAATAGAAGTAACCTCGCATTTGGTGCAGAAGAATATTATTTTTAAACTTGTGTAAAAGCTACATCGCTCAATTAATTTAAAAATATCTGCGTCAAAAGTTGTCTTTTGTATTTTGCATATAGAACTAGAAATTCTTGTAAAAAAATATTGAGCGCGATAATATTATTGGCTTAATTCTATTTTTCGAAAAATTCAGGTTTAAACGAAGCGGAATAATGGCCAAACATTGCGAGTTGAATACTAAACTTTGTCCACGACCCCTGATTTCTTCATGAAACAAAAGTTGAGTAAATAATGCGTTTGAAGACACTGTCTTTGGTAATATTGACAATTCTAACGTCAAAATTAATAATTTTCTGGACTACTTCAAATAATGTGACATATATAGAGATGGTCTATACTGTGTGAAGTATCGATATTTTGTCTTTTTCTTCTTTTCTAGATCCTTTTGCCCTTTCAGGCGTCGGATGTGGATTCCATGTCCTGTACCCATTACTTCCATGTCTTTCTGTCTCTTGCAAGGTTTTTATTTCTGCTATGGTCTTTCCTATTTCTAAACCCATCTCTTGTATATGGTCTAACCATTTCCTTCTAGGCCTACCCCTTTGTTTTTGATCGGTTTCCCAATCTCCATTATTTTCTTGGTTAACCTATTTGGTTCAATTCTTACCAAATCACCATACCAGCTAGGTTGTATCTTTTTCATTCTACCAGTTATCAGTTCCTATTCAGTTGTCTCTCTAATGACGTTATTTCTAATCCTATCCCATTTAGTTTTATCTGCAATTCTTCTTAGATGTTTCATTTCTATGGCGTTTATTCTAGTTTCGTCCTTTTTTCGCACAGTCCAATTTTCACTTGCATATAATATTGTAGGAACTGTTATCATATTATGAATTTTCATTTTCACGATATTTTGTCGAGAGCTATTTTGTCCGCCGCTGTTTTTGTTCAGCGTTATTTTTGTTTAACGCTATTTTGCCGAGCGCTATTTTGACTGACGCTATTCAGCTACAGAGCCGCTGGAATGTTATGAGTGTTGTGTTGTCATATTATTATGATAGTCAAATGCAAAAGCTTGAACCACCATATATAGCACTCTAGTGATATAGGTATGCGTACCAAATACTTTTAGTTAGGACGAAAATATTGACTTATTAGTATGTAACTTGATCAAGTAAAAGCCCCGTCTATTAAATTTTTTAGAAGGGGATTTATCTTCCTCATTAGAGATGATAAAATCTGAAAAATATTTCAAAAATAAAACTGCAGAATTCAGTTCAAAAAAAGCATTTACTACAAAATGAATAATAATGAATGAAAATAAATAAAATGTTAACTAGTAGGTGGATAATGTTCCCAATGCCCACTTAAAAGTCTTGAAGTGGAATTGTCCAACACTTGAGTGATCCACGAATTTACTTTAGTCATTCTTATTCAAGTCATGATTGCAGCTTAACGACGTCTTAAAAGTTTCTGAATTCGAATTCGTTTTTTTTCCTTTTCACTTCAACGAAATATCTAATAAATTCTTATAAAACTCCATGGAACTGATTGATTCAAAACATGAACAGCTTAAATTTATCGAACTAATTTAAAATTCCTACATCTTTTTTGCTTTATTTTAATTTGAACTCGCCTAACCCAAGTTTCTATTCGATACCGTTATAATCTACTTCTTTGCATCTTTTGGAACGCAAAGCCGAAGCCAAGCAAACTCAAACTCTATTTTGTAATGGAAAACATCAAAAGGCAGTAAAGTTCTCTCTTCTCTCTCTCTCCACTCTTCTCCCGAGACTCACTCAATAATGGGACGGGTCTTTTCATTATGAATTGAAGAAAAGACTGTAATAAATATTTGCTTGAAATGAAGACGGTTACGCGGCCTGCACAAACGAGAAACTCATAAATTGACAAAGGATATCAGTGGTTACGAGTATGGCATTCTTTGAGGCATTATTGACGGCTACACGATTTAGTTAACGATATTATTACGATAGGCGTATAGTTGAATCACAATGAAAATAATGATTTATAGATTTATCCTAAAATAAGAATAATAATAAAACTTTTTTTTTTAGGTTGTTGACACATTCATATTTAAATTGTGGTAAAGAACGTTTCACAATATTTGGTTGATTCGGCATCTGACCTCAAGGATTTAGTAATGAATGTTTTAAAATCCTTCGTTGTACAGTAAACAGTCACAAATCCGTAGTCGGTAATATTTAGATACCTACTAAAACAATTATGCTTTGTATATTTTTTTGTTTCCCTACGTCCTCACGTTTAAGTTCACATAACGAAAATTTTATTAGAAATATGAAAGCTCCGCAACATGTAGGTGGCCAAGCGGTCCAAGCGGATTTTGGTTCACGTACTACTCTATAAGCTTCGTCAGTACTGAACTGGGAGACAGCCGAGACCGTCGAGCGTTGTATCAACAATGGAAGGGCACGCGACTACCGAAGCAGAGAGACAATGTCAGTCATAGAAGGATAGAAAAGCTAGAGATGGATTTTTATCCGATATTTTAGTGGTAGCAACCGAATTTCAATAAAGAATTGTACGGTCATAAGTAATTTGAGGATTCTGAGATTTTTATATAGTATTCATAAAGCTTCAAATTAGACTTCTTATCAATTAGTTTTTCCATTTAATCCATATTTAATTCTTTACAAGGGCTCAAACTTTGCTTAATATGTGTAATTACCTCATGATTCGTATTTTTTTCAACAAAATTTGGTTAGCATTTCAAAGTTTTTATTCGATGAGAACTCTAAGTTCAACATTAATCTACATGATATATTTTTTTCTTAATTTTCAATACATCCATTACCTCAAAATTCTTTGCCAAAAATACTTCGATATTTTGTCAAATCGCTGCCGATAGATTCCCCTTCTTCGAAGTGTCTGCTGTTGTATATTGGTGTCTTGGTGATAATCTAAGCTTGAAAATTTAATATTATTTGCTGACAAGAGTAAAGCGTTTGGAACCCAGCATGTATTATTGTTGTATTATTATTTCTTGGAACGAATTATAGCAGCATTGAACCGTTGAAGAATAAGTACAGTGGAATGGAGTGGGTGGTGTGAAACAAAACACAGGAGACACAAAAAAACCGAAAGGCTAAGGTGTAGCTGTATGATATCAAAGATTACAGAATAAAAATATAAGATGTTTCATTCCAGGGCGGTCTGATTCAAGTTGCTGTCCCAAACGGACGCCGCTCTCATAAATTATGTTTACGACTCGCTTTTGTTGTCAATAACGAAACCGGTAGATACCAGAGAAGTTCGAAAAGCTTATCTTATTTTAAGCTATACAGGGGTAATTAGATATACTTATTTAAATTAATAGGATTCTTTTTCACAAAAGTTTGTTTTTAAATGTTAATTATTTCGAAAAATGTTCGGGATATGAATTTGAAAAGGTAAGTAAAAAATAAACTTGAATTTTTAAAATGAATCAGTTCACAGTTTTTATCCAGAATCAGCAGTAATTTTCTGCTTATATGGTGCACTTATGTTGGTTTTTTTACAGTTTTATGCGATTATATCTACCACCCAATCATTTTATCAAAATATCTTCAAACAGATATTATTAAATTTTTAGGGAACTATTGCATTCCAATACTCATTGTACTTGTTGAAATGAACTTTATACATTTTGTACACAATATAATTTTCTCTGCGAGATCCCCTACCACACCTAAATCCCTTTTATATTATACGTATTGATATATTTCTGGAACACAAGAAAGTTTTCGAAGTTAACAGGAGGACATCATCACAAAAACCCTATCCGGCGCTATTGCCATTCCTCGGAAGTTTCTGAATATTTAAACTGAACGAACGAGAACCCACTAATTTGTTCTGCATGAAAGCTAAACTTCTGCTTGACATTATTGCCTTGGAGTGGTGCCAACTTAACAAAATTGAAACAATAGCTAACGCAGATTAGTCGAGAGCAGTGTTCATCTCTTAAATTATGGCTTACAAATTATGCGTTTAACCACTTGTCAACGGACTTTCTTTTATATATTTTTTTCCTCTTGAAATTAAATCAGTTGAAATATTCACGATTTAGATTGTAATTAAATTCTTGATTTTTGGAGCTGACTTTTAGTGTTATTTATTTTTTGATTAAATTTTTGATGAATTTCTGGAATTAGTGCAGTGGCGTTCTTGAGTACAATTATTCTTCTCTCTCTTTCAAGCAGTTTTTCTCATATTTTCCTTGTCGTACTTGTGTAAATTGAATGGACTCGATAGACTTTTCGCATACTGTAGATTCACCAGAAAACAATTGAGTATCAAAACCAAGATCTTCCAAAACTTCCACAGTGCCTTCCTTTCAAATAAGGACGGAGTGAACGTAACTCTAGCTAGACGGAAGCTCTAACCCTTCAAGGTTAAGAGTGAACTTCTTGGTAGTCACGCTGGACTCACTAACGTGGACGGACCTGAAACTAATAAATAGATAATCATGGAGGCCCAATGTTACATCAAAGTAGCCTCAAAGTTGGTAATAAAATTCATAAAAGAGCTGAAGATTTCGCCAAAACACAATACGCTTACATGGTTTCCAAGATATTGTTTGGTAGAGGGTGTAGATGTACCTACTTACAAACAAGAAACGTTCCATACAGAAAGCATCGGGCCTAACTTGCACTGGGTATTACCAAGATGATTGTTAAAGAGCAAGTGCAATAATAAGTGAAGACATAATAGAAAAATGTCTGGATTAGAGCTCCAGAGCAGCATTATAATATCAAAGAACTATCCTAACATGGAGCTGGAGAGATTAAGCAGAAACTAAATTTGCTATGAAAGTCTCAGCTCCTTTAGACCTATTTCCCGTAGGAATTTCAGGATGTCTGCAGGCTTCAGTTCAGGTACTTGTCCCTATTCTATCAAGTAGTCTCCTAGGTGCTGTGCACTTCGCAATCGCAGGTATGTTGGCAGAAATTTCTTCTTCCAGACCACAGAATCTACATTCTTCTTCCTCCATTATTTTGAGCTTTTCCAGGTGGCCATCTAGGCGACAATGTCCCACTTGTTTAAGCGATAAGTGCAGTTTTTTTCTGACATGCATTAATTTGTTCTCATCAGGTTGTAGTCACCTAGAAGTATCTTGGATTCTCTAAGCTCTACTAGATCTTCTTTGCCTATTTGTTCCAATATATTGGAGCTAATACCGAAAAAGGGTGTTTCAGTCCCCCTCTTTGATAGTTCGTCTGCTATTTCATTTCCTTCTATTCCAGTGTATCCTGGAATCCACTGTAAGGTGACGATCTTGATCTCGTCTAGTTCATTGTGTTTGCACCTCGGTTTGCACAAGATATCAGTGCTTTAATGGCTGCTTGACTATCTGACATAATGATAATCCTTTGTCTTTTATATGCTTTATCAATATTTAACAGGACACACTTGAGTATCCGCTTTAAACATACATACTTGGGGATTTTGCCAAGCTTTCGGAGTGTTTGGTTCCTGACCCGTACACTCCTATCCCAGTTCTTTCTTTTGCTTTTACATGTAAACTTCTCGGATGTAGTCGCATGTGTGCATCATTTTATCAAATGCCCGTACACTGTGGATTTGAAGAAAAGAAAGATGTTCAATGGACGCCTTGCATACAGAAGGAACAGATATTGCCTAACATTTACCTTTGGAAACACTGTACAGGCTCTAAGTGTTTGGAGAACAAATAAAGTTCAAGTGCAGGTGTTAAAAAAATTGTTTAATGTGTAACTAGCTCGGTAACACGACTTATGTTCTTTAATTTAAATTGAGTGCAATTTTAGTTTGAACTTGGTTCAATTTATACCGAAACATTTATAATGGTCGATTTCCATACCGTATAATATGATTTAAATATTCTCATTTTAAAAAATACTATGAAATAGTCGAGGGTAAACCGCAAATGGAAGTAGGTGTACACCGCAGTGGAAGTATGTGGAAGTTTGGTGGAAGTATGTGGAGGTTTATGGGAGTACATGGAATCGTTTCGCATTACAAAAGAGTTGCATGGGTTCTTACATTGTCGACTAACTTGAAAACAGTGTGTGGAAGTATGTGGAAGTTTTTTCTAATGTGGAAGTAGGTGTACAATATTTATGCCGGCGGTTTACCCCTCGGAAATAGTTTAGTGGTTGCGCCCTTACGATGTTTCATTTATTTCGATTTATATCAACATCGACTTAATTGAAAAATGAAACAAGTAAATCCGAGTTCAATGTTAACTCGATCAAACAAAGCAGCTATGTGCATTGTATGTGATTATTTGAAAAGTAATTATGTCCGTTTACAATTTCAAACGTGCGAAATTCTATTTGTTGTAGTCGCGAAGGTAAATAGTTTTAATTTTTGAATTGATTAAAATGTTGTTTTGATATTGTAGCGCAGAGTTATTTTAATGTCCGGTTTAAGTTAATTTGAATTTTTAACAACAATTATGTTATTTATTAATCGAAAGTTGAAAAGATGTAATTTATATGATTATCGCAGATGCTTATTTTGGCAACTAATAATGGTTATTATTGATTTTGAAATGTGTTCTTACGAAACATCTCGAGACGTAAAATTGTTTCTGTAAAAAAATGCAAATTCAGAAAAAAGTCAAGAGGTCAATGTGAAGAATAATTTAGATAAAAAAGGGCCTCGATGAAGGTTAGCTCCCGGTCATCAGGCCAGTTCTAACAGGGATAAATAATTCAAAAATTGAGTAATGAATAATTAAAACTGGAGATGGAAAAAACTGCTAGTAAATACTTCAAAAGACCAATGGGGTGTTCAACCGATATATCCGTTTTTTGGAATTTTATTAAAATATATTGCAAAACTTTTTAAACCGAATATTTCAGAAGAATAATGAAAATTAAATTAAAACCTAAATTTTTGCAGCTCTCACTACAGGCACGTCACAAACCTGAAAATGAAGTTAGTCACGTTCTCATTATTTTATGTACCTAAGTATTTACACGAGATTCAGGAAAACTCTTTCCTTTTTGATCATGAAACTTGAATAAGCACTAACTATTTGACAACAGAAAAAATATTTATAAATTATACTGTTATTTGAAGACGATTAAAATAAATTTGCTTGGCACCAAAAATGTTTGTGTAATGTAATGTAATCTTCTTTCTCCACTTCATTAAAGCCACTCATTTTATGAACAGCTGTTGCCCAAACGTTCGGCCATGCGACTAAACTTAGGTACTTAAATATGCACAGTTTATCACCGACGGGACGTTCAACCCCATTTAATATGTTCTCAGCATTTATTTTTAAATAAAAAATAGTTGTCAGTAAGAACCCAAATTGGAAAATACGAAAAATCAATAGGTAATAAATGTATCACTTGAATCAAAGTCAAAATTGACACCCTATTCCTATCCGTATAGAACTAAGCATGTGCAGAGACATTAATTACCGAGTTAATTACCTATTTGGAATCCGCTTTTAATTATTATTATAACATTTGACATCTTCTTTTATTTATAGTGTATATAGGTGCTACAGGCAAGTTTATCTGAAGCCGTGAAAGAAATGCAGTCGAAAACATTCGATATTGCCACGTTCAACTATGAAAAAGCTAAAGTGCTGAGTGTGTAGTGATAATAATTAGAAAATGGACTTTTTATTATTAACAATATTAACAATTTGATTAAACGTTAATTATTTAATGTGCTTGTTTCTTTCGAGGCTTGTTTCCTTGGATTTTTTCTATTAACATTATATTTACAATGTATGAATATTAAGAGATGAGCACTTTTCCAAATTTGTTACGGGCGTCTTCAAGCTCTGGCAGCGTTGGACGAAAAACATAATTACCACACCCTCCGAATTACAAAATTTGTGATTTATCGAAAGGCCTGACCATGGGTGACATTCCGTTCATAAAAACCAGCGATCGCTTTTAAGCGACGTCACCTGGATTTTACATTTTACATTGATATTTTGACAAGGAAATATAGAAAATACGAAGGTGACACCTTATGGGTATCAGAAATTAGAACTATTTGTCGCTCCAAAACAACCAAACTTGGTGAACGGAATGTGTATATCGACATGATCGATTCAAGACTACTCGCTAGGTGAACAGAATGCCACCCCTGACCAGCTGACTTCTTATTGGCAAGCGCGTGCGTGTGTTTTTCCCTCTCACTTCGTCAATTGACTGATATTGATTTATCCAGTGGCGTTGGTATTGTCAGTGACCTTTGTATTTTCAGTTTTACTTGGTAAAATAGGTACCGTACGGCATTTCTACGTTTATGACAGATATGCGCCATGTTTCCTCGCATCTCACCGATGCCCCGTAGCTTCAGATAACCTTGCCAAACTATATCTAGAACAATTACAGAATGTTCTGGAATTGAATCCAATATCTACATAAAATACTCTTCAAAAACGTTGGCGGTCATTTTTTCTAGGCGATTGGGTGGAGCCTATGAGAGTACTATTTTCTAGTTCAAATATCCTACTAATTGTCCATATTTATTCGCTTTTGGAGAATCAAGATACAATTGATTTATTTTATCCTGCCTAAATTCCAATGTCCGCCTATGGTTTATTGCGGTTTTAGGGTCTCTTACCTGAAATCGTGCTATCAATATGATAAAAAGAAATTCCAATAATTTCTCCCCATTTCGTATAGTAACTAGTAACTAGTATAATATAATATTATTTATCTCAGACAGTAGATGATAATTTTCGCCACTTAGGGTTAATTACTTTTTATACAGTTCCAGTTTCTCTCAAACGGTTTCTAAATTTTCAATTTCATCAATATAAAAATAGCAATGATGCAATACGAGAGCGGTTATTGTTATATTTAAAATTTTTCTTCTTCTATCGATTTGAATAAAATCGAATCCAAAGGGTGCCGCAATATAAAAGCAAAAGCGGTGCAGTACATGATTGCATATCGTATATCATAATGAAAGGTCAACAGTTTCTTTTGGTATTCATAATAATAGGTGTGCATGTTTCAGTTGTAATTTATTAATGGGCACTCTGGCTGGGTTGGTATTTCTTCGTTGTTTTTTTTGCCGGTGTCTGTCGAAGCATGAGGAGCCGCATCTGCGGTGTGTATTTTACCTGTTTGAGTGTATCCGAATGGTTAGTAATCTGTATTGTTTAATTCTTGTAGTCGAGAACAGTAGTTTTTGTGCCTTTATAGGTATAAATATTTGTTAGGCCACCCGGCAGAATGTTTGTCTAATAATTCAACACTTTCTCGGAGATTGAAATAATAAACTATTTGTTATTAGGTATGCTCTTTCTAAAATCAATGAGAAGACATTAGAAAAAAGCAAGGTTGTCACATATTTTCTAAAATGGGGAAGACCACTAAGAGGTGAAATCCTTTAAAACATTTTTTTTTATTTTTGTAGACAATATCATTTGTCAAAATGGCATTAAATAGATTTCCTAACTTTTTGAAATCAACATATTAATTGAAAAATCTCCGAAACAAGTGGGTGGTGCTTTAACATACTGACCCTTGACATTATCTGCCTCTGTCTGCTAAATTATATGGACCTTTGGTTTTTGTATGTATGTGCTGTTTTTTTCACTACAACGTATACTAACTAAAGTTTCATAACGTACTAATTTGTTGGAATGATAATATTTTGTTTGTATTCTTCTTTTATTTAGAGAACCAATTTGACCATTTTAGTGCGACAACACTGTTGGAGATGGTATATGACATTTGTTCATAGAAACGTGATTGGCGATTTGTTTTGTGATCTGTGACTGTGCATCTTGTTTGTTAGGTTATAGTTGCAGTTTTTTATGTAGCAATTTTCAAAAATTTCAAACACATCATACAAATAAAATTTGATTGACTTTTGTTTTGTCATACACGGAACCATAGTTGTGAGGATTTACTATGATAGCACTTTACGATTGGTCAGCTCAAGGTCGATAGGCGTGTAGGGGCTAGTACGTCACACTGCATTAGACCAATGAGAGCAGCCTTCACAAGTGGCTTGTAAAATTGCATATGTTTGATATGAAAAGTATACAATTTACTGCATGAATCATATTATAAAACAACTAAAAATATATGTTTATTTCATATGGTAGTTTTTAAGCATGGAGATCACGATTATACTGTTTTTGAAAATTAGTGGTCTTTCCCATTGCTCAGCTCACTATACAAGTATAGGTACACTATACGTTCTTTGCAAGCTAATTTGGAAATATAGTAATAAAAAAAGATTCAAATTTATTACTTAGCATTAAAATAGAGTGTTGAAAATTACTGGGGAAAAATTAATTGAAACAACTTTATGTATATTATTTTCGATGAGCAAACAACAAGGCTGCTAAAACAAAAGTAGAGCTAATGTGTATAATATAAATAACATAATGTAATCAAATAAGAATATATACGACTGAAATTACGAGAATGGGTAGTTTTAATCTCGGCTTTAATACTCAGTCTCGATCTAGAAGCAATTTTATAAGCAGCTGTTAAATTTTAATGTTTAATAACTCAGAACTCAATTTTACTATACTATTACTGTATGCATGATAGGGTTTAAAATATTACCGGAAAACTTTTAATTTGACACGATACCTACTTGTTAAAATTTAAATCATAATCTTGACTATTAAAATTAAAATATTTCTAATAGCGGAAACTTCGTCAAATATACATGCGTGCTAATTTTTAACCACTTCTTATAGAATGGACCCTTGAATCAGTAGTTATACCTGCCAGTGGCGTCTTGTCTTGTGTTTAGATGACTAGAGCAGTATTTTATTTCAAATACCTATATTCGATTTTATTATAACTATTTGACGAACGACTAGTTAGTTTAATGAACATAATTTATTTGTATAGCAATTTGGTAAGCATTTGAAACGACAGTTCGACACGATCTATCGCGGGAATCTAATAATATATGCATGCCATTGGAGGGCGTTTGACATCAATGGGATTCCAAATATTCCTCTTTATATTGACTTTAGAAAGAGTACACTATGTAATAAAATATTTTAAAAAAATTAAAGAACGTTTCACAATATTCTGTTCGGCATAGGTGAGTTGCGCGCTCGGTTGCGCGCAATGGTTAAAATTTTACCTTATTTAATAAGAGGTGTCTCAGGTAGTAACGTCAAGGAATTATCAGCATTCCCGGAATACGTAATTTTGATGATAATGCAAAATGAGGAACAAACCAAAATACCGTGATTAGGATATTTGTTGTAATAGAATTTCAAGACAATAACAAGCCAATAAATGTTGTGTTATCGGGACTGCCCTAATAGTTTACCCTGGCGTGGGTAGGGAGTAGGTAATTTTGTGTTTATCTTGTTGCGCGCAATTCGGCTCCTAATTTTGGTGTTCTTACTCGTATTCAGGTAGAAAAATTGACCGCTGTGTGCAACTCATCCCTGTCCATTCCGTTGACTCAGGATCTGGCCTTGAGGGTTTAGTAACAAAAGTTTTTAAATCACTTAGTCTACAGAATTTTTAAATAAAAATTCAGAGTAGCTTACACCTATTGCATAACGATAACTTGATTGAACTGTTTTCTAACAATTTTGGGAAAATTATTTAGCGTGAACTATTCACTTGAATTAAAACAAAGAATTGTACGGTCGTTAAGGAGAAAGTTTTAAAATAACATCACAGAACTTTCTTCAATCGGCAATTAGTTATTCAGATATTCGCGTTATTTTTTTTTTTAATTTAAAGAGATTATTTATTGGATTTGTTTTAACCTTTGATGTATTCGCGATGATTAACATGACACTTACGACAAATAGATGTAAAGTGAGGTTATTCTAATCAGCACAATTTTTAAACAGATTTCGATATATACCTAGGTACCTAAATTTGTTGCAACAAAATGGATGAAATACAGAGAGAGAAGTATGCTTAAGGTTACGTGTTTTTCATGAGACATACCGAATATTAAACCGCAAAGTCAATTTCTTCACAATAAAATTATTCGATAATATTAGATTAATTAGAAAACATGTTATTTAGATTGCACATTACAAGTCATTAATATTGTGACGGACAAAATAACTGGGATAAATTGTTTTTCTCTGTTCACGAATTCTCTTTCTTCTTTGAAAAAGATCCTTGAAGTCGATAGGTACAAACTGAATACCGGCGGCTTACGTGATATCGATGAGGTCGTTATTATGCCAATGACGTAACATAACTTAAAAAGCTGATGAAGAAATCGAGATAAAAATTCTATTTGTGATGTTTGGAAAAGTACTTACTGTTAAACAAATATTTTTCGTCACAATGTAATAAAAATTTTGTTCTCGATATTTTTAAATTCATCAAATTCTTGTTAGGTATATTACAGTTAATTTTGATGGATTTGCTGTCAAAATATTTTAGTGTTGGTTAAAACAAAGTAAACTTCAATATATGAGAACGTTAGGTGTTCTGAAATATGTATACCTAATTATCCACCTTCGTTGCTATTTTTATATAAATTTTTAAAACGACATGCTTTTGAATATTTAAACTCGTAAACGTTTTGGTACAGAAATTTTAAACACGATTCAGAGTTAAATCAAATCCAAACGAGGAATTTGCCAGGAGCTCAACTGCTTTAAAAGTTTTTCTCAATATTATATTTTAGCTTTATCTGCGGTTTTTTTATTTCAATTAAGAAATGAATACTTTGCATAACAATCAAACTTGTCGATGAAGATGTGAAATAAAATTATTAAGAAATTAAGATGCTATTCAAATATTGTGGGGTAAAGACATAAATAACCTTTAACCATATTAAATTGTTTCATTTCATCGTTTAGTATGGATCTACATCAAGTAAAAGCCTCATTTACTTATTCAATTTTTAACCATATTGTATAATTAATTTATGGAAAATAAAAACATTAGATTATCCTCGAGATTATCTCAACATAGCAATAAAAATATTGTAAAACTTAATCACTCCACTCGCTAGACTTCGATTTATTTTAAGAACCGAGCGCTATTCAATCGCACGTTTGAACTATGTGCATTTTATTCAGAACTGACAAGGTTAACAGAAATCATAAAATATTCATGGTTATTCCTAGCTTTTGATATCACATTTACAATATTTTTATTATAATTTAACGAATTTATAGCATGAAGTTGCAGTTTTCCTTTTTTAAAGATTCAAAATAAATTTGGTATCCCTTATATTCTCTATTTGATAATAGATATTAACGAAATTGGCATCAAATCATATTTAATTTGGAATAACTTTACAATAAAATTCACCCTACACATGAGTCAGTATGTTTAATTGGTAGGTAACAGTCACTTAGTGCACAAAAGTAAATTTGTTAAGTTTTTGAGGAGTAGGTGTATAGGTACTGACATTTGAATATATAAAATTCGTTGAAATGTATTTAACAATAAATGTATCGTTATGTTCACTTTTGGGTTTTTTTCCGCACGCTAGTAGAAAAAATAGTGCACCTAACACGTGCGAAAAGTGACTTTTCCGCACTAGTTAGGTAAACTACTGTTTCCACAAAAAACAAACAATGTTGTAACGTTATCACAATAACCGCAATATGGAGATCGCACTGCTCTCTCCTATTAATTATTAAAAAGTTTGAGTACTGAAATTTCCAACGAACAGAACACCTCATCGCTATAAGCTTCTAATCCGAAAGTGGTAAACCGTACTTTACACATTTTGTGCAGTTAAAATATGAAATTATCATCTTTATTGCTGATAATACCGCGTGATGCGGTAATTTATCGGATATTTTTATCCAATATCTATACAGGGCATTAGACCAGATTATTTATACGGAGCTTACGGACTAGCAGTCTCTCCGCCGACTCGACATCCGAACGTTTCCGCTTCCGTTGTTGATTGTGACGTTACCCACGGTGTAACGGGTTTGTCAGGTCTTGCAGTGGTATATTTGCAGTATAATTTCTTTGTTATATTGTCAAGATTTGATAAAACGGTAATTTTTTTTAACGGTTAACAAAATTATCTACGACAGGATTAGGTTGTTCTTTATATTTCGGTAATTTATAATCCCGGTATTGCCACGTTTCTATTACGAATTAAGGTATTTTTACCGTTAATGTACTCCACGAACTTCTTAAAAAAACTTGAACAGTGAAATAATTTGAGGGTATAATATTTACAGATGATACATCTTGGATCTATATTCTAAATCTAACCCAAGTTGTTCCCACATGTAGCGTAAAAGCCGGTATTTTACCTGGCTTGTCCGGCTTTTGTTAGGCTTTTTACATTTCGCAAACAAGCCAGTCCACTGTCCGATACTATAAGAAACAAGTTAAAATTGATGATAGCAAATGTTTTGAACGAGGTTTTGACCAACTGCACAACCTGAAAAGTTTTCTGAATAATTCACAAAGAGAAAGTTGATTAGAAAACAAGAAATGAGTAGGTAGCATATTTTAAATCGATGAGTAGCCTTTTCAGAATTATTCTTTACTAAGTATTTGTTAGTATTACCATTGAGTGAAAAATGTATTACTTCGCGATCCTAGGACATAACGCAAACGTTTTCCTTGATAGGTCAGCAAAGGTCAAAAGAACGCATCAGATTACATCTCAGATTACATGTTGACACTGTAGCTAAAATGTTGGTTGTAGAATTTAATTAAAAACATTAGAGGTGTAAAGATTTTTACTCGGATTTTTATAATTGATCTTTTAAAGCAGGTTTCTGCCAACCAACAATATGAATAATAATATTTTTTATTGTTTAACTTGAAGAGTAGAAGTTTTGTTTTGTTTAGATTGTTTTCTCTTATTTTGTTTTGTTAGGGGAAGTAATAACAGGTAAACAAGACTTATTTGTGCAATTGTCTTTCATTAGAATTTAAGAAAGTTGATATATGTTTATCTGCGGGATTTAATTTTTATTTGTGACTTTATTTGACTTAATAATAATAATGAAGTACTTAGACTGACTTGGCCTCGGACTTGGCAATCGATTTATTTCCTTAAGCTGCGTCCACATTATGTCTCATGTCAAATCAAATGTCATGTCATGTCAAATCTCATGCCTCTCATGTAGTGGCAGCTGCTGGAGTTGTTGGAAACCAGCAACAACGTTTTCGTCGCCCTAGTCAATGCTAGGAAAAAATATCATAAACAGGAATTTATAAAGAATTTATTGCAAGATGAGGTTAATGAGTTAAACCTGGAATACAGAATGTTGAACAACATGCTTCGACATGTCCAAACTAGCCATGTCGATTCGACTTCCTTTTATCCCTCGTTTTATCCGTACTGACTTTGTTCGGGTTGCATTCGATTCGACCCGACATGGATCGACAATTTCGGTTGACCATCCACACTGGATTGGCATCGCCTTCGACATAATGTGGACGCGGCTTTAGAATTGATGATAATACAATTTTTTTGTCGTTTATATTAATACTGATAGACAAAATCTATAATGTAGAGTGTCCAGCCTTTTTACCTAAATGTCCGGCCAAACTGGCTGATCTGTCCGGCTATAATAAAAAAAATAGATTTGGCCACCTGGCAACCCTACCCACATGAAGCAATTGGCTAAATTTTGAATAGATACTGCCAATTATTGGCAAATAAAAGATTATCAAACACTAAAACAATTATATATACCTTACAGGGTCAACAACTTCCTATTTGACCGGTTAAAACGTGTAATTGTTGGGTCATCCGCCATACGGACTTAATTTGACCCCGAACGACTTCTTATTCTCTTGCATCAGAAACAAACTGCGCGGTCAACCTTTTTCGACGCCCGAGGAAGCCGTTAAAGTAAACTGATATTTATTATCTTTTAAAGATAAGTAATCTTTTCTTAATAGTCCATACGTGTCAAATGAAAATTGTAGCAGCAATACGAAACTGAATAACGCGAAAATTAACTAACTCACGGTTACAGCGCTGGTTTGTTATCTTAATGGGGCATAAAATTAAACAATATTTCCACAAATCCCACTTAAAGAGAAAATAACTGTACGCGTTGACTAACCGCTTAATGTGAGATAGTTTTGTGCACCGTGTTTTAAGCAAGAACTACTTATTTTGTCATTATAATTAAGTATCTGTGTCGAATAGCATTCTTTAAATAATACAAAAATGTTCGATTATTTCATCCTTCCTTGTTTTAAAAACTTGTTTATAAATAATATGAAAATATTTGATGTAACGGTAAAAATTACCGATTTCGGAAGAATTGGATAAAAGTATTCACAACTGAGCGATTTTCTTCATGTAGAAGTTTTTTTTAACGGCGATTCAACAGGAAAAACATCAGTATGTCAACCAACCTATTGTATTAACATAAGTAGTTGATAACGTCCCCAAGAGGAATTTCTGTCATGGTCATGGTGCTAGCCAAAGCTCACCAAACACGGATTAACTGATGGATGATAGATCCAATCAATGGGGATATGTATATGTATATACATTGGGGTGACATTCACTGAGACCTAAAAGATCTATTGTGCCTTCTATCCAGTAATCTCCTAGGTTTTGTGCCCTAGGATTCTGAATTGCTGTGCAATTCGCAAGTATGTGGATGGAGGTTACTCCTTCCATGCCACATAATCTACATTCTTTCTCATCTAGGTACTATTTTCAGATTTTTCAGAAGCCCATCCATGCGACAATGTCCCGTTAGGATTCCTTCTATATCCTTTATCAATATTGAGCTGAGCACACTTTTTTATGGCGTCAATTTCCGCTTGAAAGATACTTGGGGTTTTTCCAACCTTTCAGTGTTTGGTACCTGGCCCGTACATTCCTATTTCAGTTCCTTCTATAGCTTTTGAGCCGTGTGTGTACCATTTGATGGCATCATCTTGTGGCATGTCCCAGGTTATCTGATTTTTAAGAGAGAGAGGTCGATTTTTTACTGATTCATTCTCTACTTAGTCTGTATCTTGTTCTTTCTGCAACACTTTCCACCACCACATGTAGTGGTGTAAGGTTGAGATCACTTCCATGGCTAACGTTGGGCATGTTTTCATTGCTCCTGTAATGCATATACAAAATTTTGGAGAGCTTTTTTCTCGTCGTCAATAGGTTAGTTCTACCACTTACTCCACGCAATGGCTATATAATTGCTAATTGGTCTCACTATGACCGTGTACATCCAGTTCAGGATTTTTGGGTTACAGCCACAATTTCTCCTTGTCAGATTCCTGCACACCATTTGAGCCATGGGGATATGCTCTATTCTGTCATCTTTCTGTGACATAAGGATTCCCCCTGGTCATCGTCAAGAATATATGTGCTGCTTTGTCAGAATAGATCAGTACCCAATTCTTTGGCTAGTTTGCAGTATTTTGACACCACTGAAACTGTTGTATTGGCGTAGCAGGCAGGTTCCTGGCCATGGTCTTCGATCGTGTGACTACATTGTTGTTTTTAGGCACAACCAATGCATGATAACATTCCATCACTGACCCTGATATGACTACTGATGGCTAGCAGTGCTTGTCTGCTAATTTTCAAAGATTTTGGGCTGGCAACTTTCATAAAAGGTTTTCAGATCTATTCAAATTTACCGTTAAGTTGGTAATTTCGTAAATTTAACATTCGCGTATTCAACTTGAACTTAATTTTTAAATAAGGTCAACTGTCGTCATTTTTTGTGCCACAAAAATATAAATGAGTAATGGATATTTCGAAATTATCCAAAGTATAATTTATGCGCTAAAGGTTAAATCAAGTTAGGTATCCACTTTCTGATGTAATTAATTGTTACTGTTGCATTAATTGATTTGGATATAAAACCAAAACTAGTTATCAAAACAATACTTACTATGTGTCAATATGTCAACTTCTTAGCGTTTGATTGTATAGAAATAAATTGCATCTCCCTTCGTTTTATTGAAATATTTAATGTGGAATCAAGTGAAGTTACACATTGGTTTCTAGAATGAGACTGAAACTGGCAGCCGGAAATAGCAGCCGAACGCCGCCATTGTCGTTACCTTTTGAACTAGAGGGAATCGCAAGCAATTTATTATTTTCCGCAAAAATGTTCTATAATCTATAAACATGAGAGAAGTTTGATAAAAAACATTTTTGAGTACAATAATAATGAAAACAAACTTTCTGTATTAACTACTGCTAAATTCTCCGCCATTACACTGTTAAAAAAATAGTGAAATATTAAATTTCACAAAATATGTTGTGACGCATCATAGGAATTTATTAAACTTTTTTTGATAACTTTAATAACCAAATCAAACATTCCCTTTCAACGGCTGCTAAAACTACTCAATTGTTACGGTTCAAATGAAGTCTTCTTAATTGAAGTTAAGAAAAAAGATGATCTGATTAACATTTCAATGCCCTTGCTGTATAGAAATACCGAGATAAATACTTGTAAATATTATCTACCGTTTCGTGTATTCGACACTTTCAATATTATTTAATTTTACTCTCCGCTTTATCTACATTCACAAAAAAACAAACCTCTCCTGGGTTCTTTGTCTTAATATCCGTTAGTTACGTGAAACATTCGTTGCGTAAACACGTGGCAATTTATACGGAATAAATGACAGTAAAAAGAAGTCATTAGGCACTTTGTTCAATTAATTCAATAAAAACAAGGTGAATTAGCTATTTTTATATTGCTAATATTAATTAAGTACCTAAGTATTTTAACCAAAAAGTTTTGGTTGATCATTGTTGATAGGTAATTAAATTTCTAGGGACAAGTTGCAAGTTATTTTTTGTTAAACCCAAATTATAATTTAATCATTACATTTAAGTGAAGCACAATGTTACAGATGGCCACGGACTGAATAAAAATACCTATGCAAGTTAAACAACCAGTCAGTAACCATCTGTTATACAATGTAATAGCTTTGCAAACGCAAAACTAAAGATCAAAAATAACCAGGATTTAACTCACTGTGTTACAAGTTACAACCCTCCGCCAATGTACCTATAGGTATTAATAAATCACTGGTCAAGCTTAATCCACAAAAAAATAATAAAATGAAATTCGTTGCAGGAATAAACTTTCCCATTAAAAAGAGAACGTCAAGTGACCTTGTTATCTTTAATCGACATAATGAATCAAGTTTTACACAAAGAAAATTTAATTGCACACACATTTGTGCAATTCAATTACTCTACAAATTAATTGAGAAACACAATCGAACAGAAGGAATAATGCGATAATATGTCGTGACAGGAAGATAAATTAAGGAAATTGCAATATACATATAGTAATTTTGCGCACCACTTAATTAATTACAATTATTTTATCACTTTTACATCAAACAAATAATATGTCAAGAACTTTGACTTACCTTTTTTAAAGTTTTAATCCAAACGTAATCCAATTGATGTTCTATACAATATTATTTAGCACTTAATCAAGTATATTTTTATCACCAAACAAACTTTTTATTTTCAATATAATGTCTAAAAAGCACAGTCACTACAACTTTTACTATCCAGAATCGACCGATTAAAATAAAAAGAGGGAAAAAAGTTTAATATAATCGAGCACTACATGGAAATCTTATGACGCTTCACTAGATAAATTTAAATTATCCCGATTTCACATTTAATTTATCGTATTAAACTTACGCGCACCTCTCACGCAATACCACTTTCAAAATCCTGTGTAGTACTGTTCTTGTTCTTGAGTAGCGAGTTGCGCGTGCTGTAGGTCTTTGCATTGTTGCCGGACTTTTAATTATGCTGGTATCGTGAGGAAAACTATTGCAAGCTTAGCAGGTGATGGTAAAACTGAAGGAGAATGTGTTAATATTCATTCAAATAAATTTGGTGAATGCTTAAAATTACTAATGTTAGCGCATTCTCCAATTTGTTTTTAAAAAATTCGAAGTTGCAAGGCACGATTAGATAATAGAGATCGATGCTCCTTACTTTTTTTTTATAAAATGGTTAATAATAGTATGTAGGTATTAGAATTAAATCGCAGGACCAATTTGGGAAGTAGAAAATAAAAGCTAAGCACAAACAGCTCTACATAACAACTTTGAACAACTACCTATTGCTCAGGTTCAATATTGAAAAGCTTTGCTTCTAAAATCATATTCGAACCGCAAGCTAATAATTTTTTTATATTTCTTATCGACAGACAATATGGAGTTAATTGACAATTATTGTTAGTCTACTTAAAAGCAATGAATAGAAATGCTTCAGTGGCTATCATACTAAGTAAAGTGTCTGGAAGTCATAAATAACATTTTAATACATAATAAAAATTTATAAGAAAAATATTGCAAAGTTATTGAAATGTGCAACGTTTTTATTCTTCATGTAGTTTTTACGTGTGTAATAATGTGAAAGGGTTTGGACAGTACAGTTATTGAAATTCAAGGTTGACAGCAGATGTTCGAAAGAAACATGAAATACAAAATTATGTTCACACTGGGGGAGGGAGGTAGTATTTGATGAAATAGTTTTGTGCCTGTCTGTTGGCTTACATATTTTTGTACGCTTTTAAATTATCTTTGCTTTAGCTGCCTGAAGGGTTGCGTTTACTTTGGGGAAATTGTAAATTTTAAATGAAAAAATTTTTTTTCTACTAACGTGCGGAAAGTGAATCTTTTCCGCACTAAAAAGCGTGCGGAAAGAGTCACTTTTCCGCACTAGTGCGGAAAGTAAATTTATTGACATTTGAGGAATATACTGACATTTGAATATTCAAAATATGTATTTTGTATATCCAAGTTTACCAAATGACTGAAAAATTAATAAATTTATTATAATGCTGCTATAATTTTTAATAAAAAAAAACTTATTTTTCAATAATTTTTTGATGGCCCTGGTATAAGCCTCATCAAATGAATGTCAAATAATAATAATTAATTTGTTGATATGTATATAATGAGAAATGTTGATTTATGATTACTTTTGGGTTCTTTCCGCATGCTAGTAGAAAAAATAGTGTACCTAACACGTGCGTAGAGTGACTTTTCCGCACGCGATTGCTGGCCGAACTCCGCTAAAGCGTCGTTCGGCCATCTGCAATAGCGTGCGGAAAAGTATCACTTTCCGCACTAGTTAGGTAAACTACTAAAACTCTTAAAAATTTTCTTACTTTGTATATAAAGGCGATTTCGAATAGCTTTTTTGGTTGGTTAATGGTTAACCGGTCGGTTAATAAAGGCATCAGACCCTCGGTTGCTTACGACCCATTTGAATTTTTCGTAAACAGTCGGTTAAATGGATACAAGTAAAAATTGACGTACGTCGTTTCACAACAAATTGTTTTGTTTGCGTAGTTAAATTTGTTTTTATATAAAATAGAAGCCAAATTCTGCAGGCAAGTCTACGTGTTCTTGAGCTGGTAGTCTGGAAATTCGCAATTGTTCGGTATTTTTGATGGAGTTATAATTTTCCAGTGCTACTCTTGTAATGTGATCAATAGTGAAATCATCATCACTCAAAAGTGATATCAAAGTTGCTTCATCTCCCATAACCTCAAAACAAATATAAACAAAACAGTAATGGAGGGAGAAGCGGAGAATGGGAAGATATAGAACAAAGAGCGTACCGTGCTCGAGAGCACGGTACAAGTTTCGGTTAACCAACCTTGAACCAGACGATCTGTATCTGTAGACTAGGGGGGGTGAGTGTAGGATCACAGCACTTAGGTCACATGTGACCCATTGTACATCCTCCCGATTAGTTGTCCTCCTAGATCATCGTCCTTCCTGTCCTTCCCAGGAAGATGGACAGGTCACTAGGAGACATATCCTTTATATCGGCAGGTGTAGGCCAAGACTCACCGAACACACACTCTTTTATTGACGATAACTCCGGACACTCGTATAAGATATGCCTGACAGTTTCATCTTCCTTACGTAACCAGACGATTTATGGCGTCATCTATTTGTCATTCGAATGCGGTTGGTCCAAATATGACAAACAAACCAATACACCATTTAACCAATAAACCAACTAAGATCAAACATCATTCGAAATCGCCTAATCAAATGGACCTTACACATGTTTCATTGGTAGGTACATACAACCTCAAGATCCACGAAGTCTCCTTATGTCATAATAAATGTTCATTCTACATCTTGTATAAATCAAGTAAGTTAAGAATACAACATAACACTCGTTTGTGACCATTACATGATAATATAAAAATAATAATATTGCTTTGTCCTAATGGAAATAATTGCAATAAAAATGGGTCCACAGTAACATGCATTCTCTTGGTATTTTGACATATACAAAAAGAAAAACAATTAAATGCCACCAAAGTGTAGGAAAATATACAATTTATGCAAAATACATTTTTGTCTAAATCCAGTAGTGCTAAAAAAATTGTGTTAGCTCCGATGCACGACTGGAGTTTACCTGTAAGGCAAACATCTTGGACCTAATAATAATAATAATAATAATTACCAATATTTTTGCCGCAATAAAAAATTGAATTTTTGATATGAATTTGAAAATATTGGTCCAAAAAAAAATTTCCCACTACTAGCAGGTAAAGTGACATATGGGGCAGGTAAAGTGACATATGCGGCAGGTAAAGTATTTTGACATTACTCGAAAATCATCATCTGTCAGTGTCACGCTTCTCCCTATTACGGCTCCATAATACTTTTCTTGCGATTTATTTATAACAAATTATTGTTGGAACTCCTTTGTATGACTTCAGGAATTAACTTTTATGATGCTTCAGGGTGTACTTTCGATTTAAATATAACAAAGAATAAGTAGATTTGTTCTATATGTGCTGTTTACTTTGTCATAATAAAATGTAATAAAATATACCTCAGTTTCTTATATTTTGAATTCTGAGCAGTTGGCGATAAAATTTTGTATGCACCACGTCAGTAAAGTGTCTTTATCGGACTCTCCTGTTATTCGCCTCGCTTCGCTCGTCTCATAATTTCAGACTCGTCCGATAAAGAATCACTTTACTGCCTTGGTACATAAATAACTAGTTCTATTATCAACCTAGGACAATAATGGACAAATTCAAATATTTTGAGAATTCAGGGATAGTATTTCAACAAAAACTTGTGCAACATAATTTTGTATACCCAGAAGATTGTCTTTAACATATTTGCTGCTTGAAATTACGTATCAAGATAAAATTATTTGAATAAAAATGCCATTAGTTCTGATGACATAATATATCGAAAACTGACAGTGTACTTGTCACTTGTCAGTCAGACGACGGGGTAAGCGCTTCTTGTTGTGTGTTTGTGAATTATTTTCAATTTCTGTCTTAAATTTGGCTAGCAGTGGAAAAAATTGTATATACACCATGGTGGTGAAGACATTTATAAGCCTCGCACGTTATTATTAATAATTTTGGTACTTGGTTAATAATAATAGTCTTCACCACCTTGATGTATAATACACTATTTACCAATACAAATGTCACCATTTAAGAAACGAAAAACGACCTAGGTTCGCACTTTACGCCTACAATTCTTAATTTTCGCAACCAGGCCAATTAACCACTTCGCTATAAAGACTTAATGTTTATCCAACAAACTGTTGTGTACCTAGAGCGTATCGTGTTTGTCAAAATTAAACAAATGACGTTTAACGTAACGCTTTTCGTTAGCACTCGATTTTACTCCTCATAAAATTTTCATACCACGGACTAGAAATCAAAATAGTTTCTTGAGGAGGTAAACTCCAAAAAAACTAAATGCCGTCGTTACGAATTGACGGCGTTACGAATTGTCCGTTGTCATTTCTGGGGTTACAAACTGTTGCGTTACCTACCTACGGTATGTCTTCTCACCTCCGAATATGTGTGTATTATCTAGACATTCATTAGAACCCAATGATCTATAGGGCATGTCCACGTGACGTCACAAACTATTTTGACAAGACTTAGGTGGTAAAACAATAAACAAAGCGTTCAGAACACGTGGTACTTAATAGTGAGGTTATGCTGATTTATAATGGAAGATCGTGTTTGATTTTAGTTGATTTTGCTTCAGTGTACTTTTAAAGTTACTTTAATTGTTGAGCTTGCATATTTAATAATATATAATATGGGTTAATAGTTGTTTGTTGTTTGATAATTTTTCATCATGTCTATTGTTTAACCACCCAAGTATTGTCAATGTCAACTGTCGTGGACATGCCCTATTGTGCCCCCTTACTTCTACTTAGTTCCAGAGGAAAGTACTAGTAGTTCCTTAGTCCTATTTTCCGGAGGAATTTTGGGATATCTGCAGGCTTTAACTTAGGTAAATGTGCCTCTTCTATTTAATCTCCTATGTGGTTGTGCCCTAGGATCCTGAATTGCTTCTTCTTCCATGCCAAAAAATACACATTCTTCCTCGACTATTTTGAGCATTTTCAGATGCCAATCCAAGCGATAATGTCCCGTTAGGAACCCTGTTAAAACTCTTAGTGCAGTTTTACTTTGATTTGTGCGTTAGATCTCAACAGGCTGTAGTCACCCAGAAAAAAAAATAAAATTTAAGCACTACTAGATTTTTTCAATGACCAGATTTTCTTTTTTTCTCGGATTAGTCTATTTCTAGGTGTTTCAGTACCCCTCTTTGCTAGTTCATCAGCTATTTCATTTCCTTCTATTCCAGTGTGTCCTGTAATCCAAAGTTAGGTGACTATATTGTTCTCGCCTAGTTCATTGAGTTTATCTAGGCATTGCCACATATACAGTGCTATTCAAAAGTCCCCTCCCCCCCTCGGATATTTTGAACGGCTACACTTACATTAATAAAATTTGGAGAGTGAACATAAAGTGTTGTAAACTTCTCTACGAATGGTAACAGGTGAAGTAATAGTAATAGATGACGTAACAGTGCCACTCTGGTCAATAATTTTGAATAGGACCTTATGGCAACTGCATTGCTTTCTCCAATGCTATCTGGTGCCGTAGTATCAATTGAAATTATTTTTTTTAATTCAATTAATCAAATATCAACAATGGATTCTTATAGCAAGTGTTCGAAATGTGCTCCTGACAGTAATGGATCGGCCGGCGAGGTCCTATAGAATGGCCACCTCGGTCACCAGATCTGACACCATTAGATTTTTTTCTATGGGGGTACTTGAAATCCAAGGTTTATACCACGGCACCAGATAGCATTGGAGAATGCAATGCACACATAGCCGTATTAATTGTGTTTGGGTTTAAACTAATTTTGAAGGATATTTAATGAGAGATACCCAGATCGCCCTATCTCGAGAACTTATTTGAGGGAGCTTCTTCACAAGTTTGAAGCAACAGGTAGTTTTCAAGATGCCAAACGATCTGGTCGACCAACATATCACTTGCCATAAGGTCCTATTCAAAATTATTGACCAGAGTGGCACTGTGACGTCATCTATTTATTATTATTATTATTTATTATTTATAATTACGTCACCATTCGTAGAGAAGTTTGCAACACTTTATTTTCACTCTCCAAATTTTATTAATGTAAGTGTAGCCGTTCAAAATATACGAGAGGGGGGAGGGGACTTTTGAATAGCACTGTATACAAGCAACAGCTGATGCTTCCATGGTTTTTACTGTTTATTCAGCTTATGTATAAGTTTTTAGTTATGCTTTGTGAACAAAATCTGAATAAATGTTGATTATTATTATATGAATCCACTTTCTTTACAACGAACGGCCCAAACGAAGCTCTCCAGTATACTATCTGGTCTGGTAATTACAGGTGCCATTAGCACCACATTGTCAGCATCCATCCACCTACCCTCTCTCCATATTATTATGGAAAGCGTGTCTAGATAGACAAATAGAATTGAGCATATTTCCAAATTCACAAAACGGATTTTTACGGAGAGTAGGTGGATACTGAAAATCTAATGATGAACTTCAACATGTAACAGTAAAGTACGACCTGCGTTATACTCTCTTATTCCATTCAGATAAGACTGGGTTCTTTGTAAGTAGATAGCAGTTGGTATAAACATGACTCAGGCAGTAGTGCAGGTGTACTGGTTTGGAATATCATTTGGAACTCATTGAGTTTCGTTGGAATCATCATCAATTCCTCTGTTGATTACTTGTTTCCTATTATTCAATTCAATTTAGAGGCAGTTTATTGACATTGTACTACAAGGTCTTTCTGACAACCAACTGACTTACAGCATCACACAAGGCTTAACTCCAACTGAACGGTTGCCTTCCAGAACAATATGGCATACCTATGACAGTCATGTGTTCTCGAATGGTCTATTATTGTTATTGTTGTTGTTATTTCGTGCGTGTGAGTTTTTACTTGGAACTTAGAATACAATTAAATTGATTAAATGACAAAAACTTGCTTATGCAACTATTGAGTAAATTAGCATATTTTAATTAATTTGAATATTGTTTTTGCGCACGTGTAACGAGACCGAAGAGAAATATTAATACAAATCTTTAAAAATACTTATGTCTAGTTTGAAGAAACAAATTATATAGAAATTCTAGAAAGCATAACCTCGATACTGATAAACTAAGTTAACAAAATGTACCTGAGCGGTCGCCCTAAAACCGCACCTACAACAAACGCAAGCACCTGGCCAAAGACTTGAAAACCCTCTTTATAAGAAATCCCGCATAGAAGCTTAGTGCACTCAGACGTTGAGCGCCAAATTTGATGTCGGGACGCCCCATCAGCAATCAAACACGTACACATATAATTTCTTCCTACAACACACAAAATATTTGGCAACACCGACCAAAACTTTTTAGCCTGTGTAGACTTCACTTTTGATATCAACGATTTGTTGAAGTGCTTTTGCTCGCCTCACAATTTACCGATACTATCAAAACTGTATTCGACAAAGCACGGTGTGCAGGAAAGTAATTTTGAGCCGAGAGCTGGTAAAACGTGGAATTTGCCACTTGCTCTTCTCTGACAGAACTCAATCCTTGAGTCCCTTTCAACAGTATTAAGCGGAAAAGACAGATTTTTATACAGATTATGTGTGTTTGACGGTAAATTTTGTTTGTTCTAATAAGCTGAGAGCGTGTGGAGTAGCTCCGTCCTTTTTTATAGAGATATTTAATGTATCGTTTATTATTAAACAGTTGAGCTTTTTATTTTAAGCGCGCAGGTATTGTAATCGAAAGTAAAATGTAATCGCTGGAAGCGGTAGGAAAATTGGATGCTTGTTAACCAATTGTTGGCGTTGGCGTACGTTTCACTAATTTTTAAAGGATTTTATTCGTAGTTAAGCAATTAATTATGTAGAATAATCCATCCATTTTACGCGGATTTATTGACATTATGTTTTATTTTCAAATTAACGATTATTTTATGTAGCGATTCTATTAATTGATTTTAAATTGTTTAGTACACGACTGGTTCTTTAAGTGCAATTTCCCACTAGGTACCTAATACCAGTCCAGACCAAAGGATGCAGTCTTGCCAGGATCACCCTGGGCGACCCTGGGAAGCTGGCGCCGAAGAAATATTTGGCGATGACCAGGAAAAACCTTCGTTTAACAGTAGGATTTTTGACTGGCCACTGTCAACAAAGGAAACACCTCCATACTATGAAGCTAGTGGACACACCTCTGTGCAGGATGTGTGAACAGGAAGATGAAACTGTCAGGCATGTCTTATGCGAGTGTCCGGAGTTATCGACAATAAGAGAGTGTGTGTTCGGTGAGTCTTGGCCTACACCTGCCGATATAAAGGAGATGTCTCTTAGTGACCTGTCCATCTTCCTGAGAAGGACAGGATGGATGGAGAAGCAGAGTATGTAAGAAGGTGTTTCATCACAGAGTTAACCTTTTCTGTACTTAATAGCTTCGCCAGTTTGGTGCATAAGTAGTGAAATGCTTATCACAAAATTATCCAGAAATCCGCACTGTCTATCTTATCTATGCTCTTGACCCAGCACATGTAAACTTCGGGCGTGTTTCTTTCACGCCGCCAAGATCGACAGCGCTCGGAAGTTTCCGTCCCTTTTTAACGCCTTGAGGTCAACGGTGGGCACCAGCCCGCTTTCCAATTTTGAATATCGCCGAGTTATTGATGCGGAATAACGTTTTGACATAAATAATAAACGTATGTACACTTTTTTCTATATTTACTGCCAGCTTTTTGTTTTATTTCAGAGTTCATGCACTACTACACTTTGCACCTTTTCGATTATAGGTATTTCAATTTCATATCATTTACTATTTAAAAAATGTACATTAATACCCTCCACTGGCAATTCTTTCAATTAAGTACTAATTTTTTATTTGAAACATTGTTTGATAACATCTGACAATTATTACATTATTAGATGTAATAAATCCAATCTATTACCCCTTTTATAATGTAGTGAGAATGTTTTTAATTTTAAACTCTAATTAAATCAATTATTAAATTATACTGCACATCAAACTAATCGATTGAAATATTGAAAATACCAAAATGTTAATGTTAATTACATTCAGGCAATTATTAATGATACGTTTAAATTGTTTTCTGGACGATATGTAACGCTTTGATTTTAATTTTAGCGTATAATTATATTTAACGGTTTCAAAACAATTTACAATTATTAAGCTGATAATTTGAAAAAAAAAGGCAGTTTAAATTTTCAGCCTACCCACACTAAATATACAGGCATCCTAAAATTATAAGTCTAAAGGAACTGAGACATTGCTGAGATATAGAAGAAAGAAGGTGCAATAATACAAGGGCGTGCCCACGATCAAAATTAGGGAGGACAAACCATGGTCGTTCAGGTTGTAACATTTTATCACGGAAAAGAAGAAGAAATCAAAATTTTATGAAAAATTATGTATAATGATTTATCAACTAACCCAACCCAACCCAACCGAACCTAACCTAACTTATTACAATTATTTGCTTAAAAAAATGTATTCTACTTACATTTCATCGAAGGGTTGTAGATAAGTGGTAGGAATTTATCAATGTAGAAAAATTCCTGAAATAGTTGGTCGACTCTGGTGCCGACATAAGTGGTCATCCATAAATTATGTCACACTTTAAGGGGAAGGGAGGGTATCACCAGAAAGTGACATTGTGTGACAAGGGACAGAGGGGGTCAAAAGATTTGTGACGTTACATGTTAAAATTTGAACTACCATAACCAGAAATTTATATTTGAATAAAAAAATCTTAAAATTTTCGAACTCGGTCTATATTTTTAATACTATAGCATTCTCGCCGAGATTCTCGCTATGATTTTATGAAAGATAATTTAATAAAAATAAGAAAAAAAAGAAATTAACTGTTTTGTTTTAATTATTTTTAAATACATGCATAAATTTGGAAAATGTGTGACGTCACATCTAGGGGAGAACGGGTTCTAAAAATGTGACAACCTGTGACAAGGACGGGGGGGAGGGGTTAAAAAGTCCTAAAATTCGTGAGACGTAATTTATGGATGGCCCCTACTACTACTACTAAATGTGCAGGCGAGCCTTGTCCGGGACAACTCAAGGCAAGGTTCCGACACTGAGGCCACTGGCGGGCCCATTGTGCCATTCCTGCTACTTAGACATCCATGAAACCGAGCCCTTCAATAAAGGCCACAACCTTTTTCAATGGATGTCTCCTTGTGTCTCCAGGGGCCATAACAGGGACTCCGAAGATTCGCCTGCGTAGTACAGCCCAGTGTGGACACTCTAAGAGAACATGGACTGACGTTTCGTCAGTCATGCCGCAACCCCTACATAGGTAACTTCCTCTACTCCTAAGTTGTGGAGGTGTTTCCTCATACAGCAGTGCCCTGTTAGGAGTCCTGCTATCTTCCTTAGCCTACTCCTTGGTAGTGCCTGGCGTGTCCATCAGTCCATCCCTTCAGTAGAAGTTTGGATTGTCTAGGACCCTGCAGAGCATTCCAGTGAGCGAGGTGCTGATTCCTCAGCCACTTCTTCGTCTCCTTGCGTATTTTTGGTTTTGTTAGGCCAAGGTTCGGGCCCGGGCCGCAGAGAGGAGCTGCCGCCCCTTTCGCAGCCAGTGCATCCGCCATCTTGTTGCCTTCAAAACCAGAGTGGGCTGGAATCCATTCTAGCCGCACCACGTTCCGCCTCGCAAGATTAGCAAGTCGTTCGTTAGCAAGTCCTGAGTTGCTGGTATACCCACTCAGGGCTTTAATTGCTGCCTGACTGTCGGAGTATATGGTTATGCATCGATCCACATAACCTCTGTCTAGGTTTATCTGCGCACATTCCAAGATAGCATATATCTCGGCCTGATGCAGATACACCCTCGCCCAATGGTACACAAACCTGTGTTCTTGGGTTCCTGGAGTAAATTCCAGCCCCTGCTCTATCACCGGAGCATGAGCTATCTGTGTACCAGACGGTCCCATTAGGCTGTGTATTCCTCTCTTTTTCCCAGGACTCTCTATCCCGTATCATGGCCCTGTATGGAGTAGCGAAGTAGTACTTACGCAGGCATTCATCAGCCGCTCGAGCCAGAACTGGAATATCTTCCAGGAGCCGGAGCTTCTTGACGTGCCTGCACTCTTCCCCTCTTCGCACGTATCCCAGCCGTTTCAAGCGCAGGAAAGCCCTCCCCACCTCAGCCTCGATCACATGGTGGAGAGGCCGAAGACCAAGGATCACCTCCATCGCAATAGTTGGTGTAGTCCTCATGCAGCCAGTTGCCCCCAAACTGACCACCCTTTGAAGGCGAGCCAGTTGCGATCTAGCCGTGACCAAGGTTACCCTCGGCCACCAGACCAGTGCCGCATATGTGAGCATAGGCAGCATAATCACTCTATAGAACCATATGATCGTTTTGGGGGTCAGTCCCCACCTCGGACCAATGGCTCTCCTACAGGCCCCTAACTAGAGGCATGGCGGATGGAAGTCATCAAACGTTGCTGGAGGATATATCGAAGAATCTCTTAACAATAAGGTTGATGTGGCAAATAAATTTTCACAGTACAAAATATTGAACAAAATAATCCTACCACACTGCATGTTGTCCAAAATGTTTCTGGCAGTGGCAACTGTAAATATAACAAACTAATTTTTAAAATGTTCTCTGGTTTCAAAATATAAAATAATTCCTTATAAACAATGTGTTTTCATTCACACTAACAATTGTGAAGAAATATCATTTCCTCGCAGTAAGGAAGTGAATAGGAAATCTTGACTTTTTTTCTGGAATGTCAAAATTTCCTAGCGATTTCCGGAAAATAATATTAAAGGTAGCTTTGCTGTCCCATGCCGCCTTCTCCTCCTTCTTACTGCCGGGCGCACCAGTAACCTCAGAACTTCATTCATCACATCCTCCGCTACTGTTCAGCTACCAACTTTTCACTTCAACTTCAGTGAATTGAAGTGATTTTGACTGGTCGAACTTTGTATATTTTATGATTAATGAAAATCAGAGATTTTATAAATTTTGATTGAACATTTTCTCACGGAGAAAAGAAATATGAGACTTTAAAGTTCACACATTTTTGTACAGAAATAGGTACCTACATATATGTTTTAAAAATAACTGTCTCACTTAACCGCATTCTGTTTTCATTTTCACGGCCATTACCATAATTTTAGTTGTCTAAATCTGAATTTAGTGTGACTCAACTTTTTTTAGTCTTAAACGTAGTTTGTCAAAGATTAATTCAAGCAAATGTCAACTCAAATTCGATATTATGATATAGAAATAGGAATAGCATAAAGATCTATTAGACATTTCTTGTTATAGATCTTTTCACGATCTAAGAAACTGACTTGACTTGACTTATGCTTGAGATGCAATAAAACCATAGAACCGCACTATACCTAATGAAAAAGGAAAAGTACTAAGTAAATTATAATAAGAATTATCCAAAAGTTTTATAGTTTTCATGTAATAATTATTCACCAACAAAATAAATACGGCCCTGTCACGTCTAATACTTTTATGGCTTTATTGCATGTCATTATCCCATCTCAGGTCAGGTCAGTTTCTTAGATACTGAAAAGAGCCATACCTATTGAAACATTGTGCGCAGGAGTATTCCGTGACCTTTGATCACCTGTGTGCAAATTTTAATATAATTGAAATACGTCAAAAACCATTCTAACTGTAGGAACATATTTCAGATTTCAGGATGAGAATTTACTGAATTTCTAAGAGAAGGTACAAGGGAAATAGCTCCTTTTTGAAAATCTTATTACTCTTTTACTTCGTGTGAGCCGTACTCATTTACAATTACATACCTTTTAAAAAGGAATCTCTTTCGGAAATGTATAATTTTCTTTTGAATTGTACTTCAATATTAATTTTACAGAGAGTGTAACAAAAAGGTGGTTTATAAATTAAACCACATATTCCTAGGCCAAAAATAGCTCGATTGCCTTAGTAAACCTATAAATGTGCAAACAAAAAATTCACATCCAATTGAAGTTACCGAATACAAATTTTTTCATATATTTCGAGAGCTGTTCGACATATTATTATTGTAACGTTTATTCTAATTTATATTTACAATTAATTTATATTTACAGATTTATATTCAAATACAGTCCTTATTTAATAATTTATATATTACACTAAACACACACTAACTAATTTATATGAGAGTCACTTTATCGAGGCGCGATTGCTTTCTTTCAGTATCAACACTAACTGACTAACTAACTCCGCTGCGATGCTCGTCGCCTATTTATACTCGCACATATGGTAGTTCTAGAAATCTCTCGAAGTTCTGGTGGATGCGCTGGGTTTTTCTAGATTTTACGTATTCAAGAAAACTCTCGAAAATAAGGCGGAGGAGCCATAGTCGTATCATATGGGAATTTCACTGGAGGCACTAATTGAGCACATTAATGCAGTAGCGTAACAATATAATGAAAATTCACAGGGGCTTTCTTAGGCTTGGTTACGATTAGAGTATATTTCAAAACAAAAATATCATAGAAGCTGATCCCCTAGACCCCCTCAAGTTTTTGTGTACGCTGCAATTCAATGATTATAGTTACACGGTTAATTAATAGTTATTTACGTAACTAGTTATGAAAAGAGCAATATTGTTCAACAAGCATAATATTTGCCAAAACGAGCGCCAGCGAGTTTTGCAAATTAGGCGAGTTGAACAATGTTGCTCTCTTCACAACGTGTTTACGTACAACGTTTTATCTAATTCCGCGCTTTCATAATATGTAATAAAATCTTCAATTACAATGGTGATATTAATGTGGATTCAAATGGTATTGTTACTATGACGTATTTACCCATAAAATTTACTTACATTAAATAACTGTGTCCTTAATAATGTTGTTTTCAATATTTATAAATCTTAAAATACTATTGAATTAAAATAATGGGGTAGTTATTGTCAGTTTAAATAATGAAATAATTGTCGGTTTTGACAGTACCTAATTAATAAATTATTCTTTGAAACTTAAACAGTTACGTAGTCTTTACATAACTACTCTTCATAATTGATATATGAAGGTTATGAAAAATGTGACGTTACCTAACGTCAAGGAGTGACTTAAAGTGTCACATTTGATAGCGGATTTAGATAAACATATTATTTGAAACTATTTTACCGTCTAGTGCATTTTAAAAATATCAGTCTTTATCGCGATACTTTCTTAATCTTATCTTTTTCATTCTGCTACAAAAACTTTGTAGTAAGTACCTAGGTAGCAAACATGCATTTAGTAAACAGTTGTAGCTTCGGATACAATTTGACATTAGCACTAATATAATTTTTTTTATTGGTGAACCATTTTACCCAGTAGGGGAGGGTTTTGGTTTTTTCCATCTGATAGGTTTAGAAGGGGAAAGCTTTATTGAAGGCGCCGCCTAAGGCAAAAAAATCGAATGCCACGACCTAAAGCAATTTTTCAAGTTCAAGAAATAATATTAAGTTTTTTTTTAATTATTTATTTGACTTGGCTACATCTAGAAGTTTTTTTAAACATCGTTTTTCATTTTGCCCTCTTCTGCTGAAATGGATATAACTATACCTATATATATATTTTTTAAGAGAGCCGTCCCTTCGCCGGCACCACCTCAGCCTCTTGGGCTTATTGTGGATTCTCCTAACATTCTGACTACAGCCTATTCAGCCAATCCGTTCCCTGTATTAGCTCATACAGGTTCTTTACTGGTTTGTTGTAGTCTTCTGGAGTCATTAGGGGTCTTCCATTTAGTTTTTGCCTCCTGTGGTCCAGCGTCTCACAGTTGCATAATATGTGCAGAGCTGTTTCAGTGTCCTTTTTGCATCTCCTGCATGTGAGGTATCCGTTATTCAGCCCCATTTTGTTCAGGTGCTCCTTTGTGGGAAAGTGTTCCGTCAGAAGCCTCATATGGTGCGTAGTTTGTTCCTGCTCATTGAGAGCAGTTCTTTTGCTACTTTTTCTGATGGTTCTTTTATAAATTTCTTCCCATGTGTTTGCCTGGGCGTATTCTTCCAAAGTTTTATGGATTGTTCTTTTACCCACTCTTTGAACCATGACCTAGTGGAGAGCATCTGGTGATGCCCACAGATGGTTCGGGTCCGTTCATCAGTGTTGACGATCCTGCTCTTGCAAGTTCGTCAGCTTTTTCATTGCCAGCGATTCCTTTGTGACCTGGGACCCACTCCAGTGTTACACTGTTCCGAGTCGCCAGTCTTCTAAGTTCTTCGCCGCATTCCCATACCAGCCGAGATGTTACCTGTATATTAATTTGGGAGCGCCTATTTTAAAAAGTGATAGATGATTGAAAATTGAAGCTTTTATTAAAACAGAAAATCAATCACAGAAGGAAACAGCGTCTTACATTATCTTCGATTTTGTGAAGTATAGTCTCATTGGTGATATAGACTCCTAAGATTAAAGCATCCAAGGAAGGATTTCTTTAAGAATGACACTGAAAAGACTGTTGAGCCTAATAAGGGCTACTGGTCTCTTCACATAAATGACACAACCAAGCATAAAGGCTGAGATGCCTCTGACTGATGATGACGAACTATTAATCAATCAATCTCCTACTAGTGCGACTTCTGGTGGATTATTTTGAATCTTCAGAGGAAACCGGCTAATTGCAGAAGCTGAAACAGGAGCTTTCCAACTTTACAGGTCTGTATTTTTTTCCATGGCAATATTTTATTAAGGCATATTTGGTCCTATCGCCATATTCTGGTCCAAATAAGCACCCTCTAGATATATATAAAATTATTTAATAACAGTAGACATTCAGAACAACAACATTTAAACAGAAATGACATTGACAATGAACATTTTACACAAAATCAACTGATAAGTGAACTCAGGTGCAATTTTATATTCCTCGGACATACTGATCGTCAGAATTGCCGTTACTGGTCTACAGTTAATCCTTACTGGATTCGAGAAGAGCATATAAGAAGTGCAAAAAGGTTGGGATACTTGACAATCAGCCCGGCGTTAGTCGTTAGTCCCTTTTTTATTGATAGCAGATGGAGTGAAGTAATTACAACAAATCCATAAGATCCAAATAACACTGTATAATTCCTTTATCCATTGGTAGATGGAAATACAGAGATTTATTTAAATTGAAATTAACCTGTCTCGGCAGCGTAGGTCATTGACACACACAGTTAAACAGGACTAAGTACAGAAAATGTCTTGAATAAAGCTAGTAACATTATAGATATAAAGTACTAGGCATTTCTTGGGCGCTACTACTACTTTTGTAGTCATGTCGGCGGTTTAGTATATTCATTCTATTATTATAGGACCCTTCATATGAGGATTCTATCTTTCCTTTTTTGATGGGAATGAATAAAGGATTGATGTATTTCATATAATTTTCTTCTTTTTATTTATTTATGCTTTATTTATCATAGATAATGTTAACAATAAAAATACATATTCTATAAACAGATGATCAAAAAATAATTAGATAAAAAGAAAAACAATGCAAGAAGTAAATTGTGAATTATAAAATATAAGTATATAAATATATAAGATGTAAACATAACATATAAATAAAAATAGAAATGTACAATAAGTAATATAAATAAACTAGTATAAACAAACAAACTGTACCATAAATAAACAGAAATATGTATAAAAAGTAACCCCAAAATAATTTAAAGTATAATACTAGTAAAATATGAATTAAAACATGCACAAAATAAAATATAAAAAGCATAACAAGTACTGTATAAGCAATTACATAAAATTAAGATAGAAAATATAAAATATTAAATATTATAAGAAATGTATATTATTAAAAATAAATATGACTTTAAATATGAATATGAATATATAAATATGAACCACTAGATTTCTGTAGGATTACTGTTAATGTATATAATCAATAATTTCTTAAATATTTTTACATTTTGACTTACTTTTATGTACTGTGGTAAGTTATTAAATTGTACAACTCCTTTGTGGAATAAATTTTTCACTTCCTTTAATGGTTGTTTTCACATAAAAATTGATTGAATTTGCTGATCTTGTGTTTTTATCATGTATCTGTGAGATTGGCACTAGTTTACTATGAAAATATTGCGGTAAGAGATTATTGATAATTTTGAAGATGAAAATCATTGTTTGTACATACAGAAACTTCTCAATTTTTAACCAATTTAAACAATTTGTCATAAACTCCACACTAGTATACCTATTGCATCCCAGAATTACTCTCGTCGCCTTGTTTTGAATAATTTGTAATCGTTCATAACTAGCTCTAGAACAACCTGTATATATTAGCGAACAACAGTAATAAAAATGTGGTAGAATGTATTGTAAACCGTAAGCTTAGTATGCATTGACAGAAATGGTGAAATTCTTCTTAAAAAACCAACTTTTTTTCCAATTTTCTTACATATGTAATCTATGTGACTATCAAATATATTCGTTCTTCTCTTCTTCTAGATATCTCACGTTGTTTCTGTCAATATTTAAGTACTCTATATCTATATTAAAAGAAGATATTCAAGTAAATCAAAAGTTCAATTATTCCAGGTCTCATGATGGGCAATATTATGACTTGTTGCCGGGTAATCTCTTCCATTACCTGAAAGTTCGACATGGGATAAAATCCACATTATTGAGGCTGTGACTCCTTGTGATGTAGATAGATAGATTTTGGGTAGGGATATAGAAGTAGCATTATGACTAATGTACCCAGATATTATTAGCGAGTAAAATGGAATGTTTTTTTTCCAAAGGAGTCGTCCCTTCGCCGGTTCCACCTCAGCCTCCTGGGCTTATTGTGGATACTCCTAGTGTTCCGACTACAACCTATTCAGCCAATCCGTTCCCTGTATTAGCTCATATAGGTTCTTTGCTGGTTGGTTGCAGAAGTCTTCTGGAGTCATTTGGGTTCTGTCATACAGTTTCTGCCTTCTGTGGTCCAGCGACTCACAGTAGCATAGTATATGCAGAGCTGTTTCGGTATCCTTTTTGCATCTTCTGCATGTAAGGTCTCCCTTATACAGCCCTATTTTGCTTAGGTGCTCCTTTGTGGGAAAGTGTCCCGTAAGTAGCCCCGTTATGGTGCGTAGTTCGTTCCTGCTGATTGAGAGCAGTTCTCTCGGTACTTTTTCTGATGGTTCTTTTATTATTTCTTTTTCCCATGTATTTGCCTGGGCGTATTCTTCCAGTGTTGGATTGTTAAGAGAGGCAGATACTCTGGATGAGTATGGTAAGTGTTGAAAAAGTCGTTGGCGTCCCATCCACAATTTCCTTCTGCCTCAATCAAACCTAAGACACCATATACTACGTCGAATGAATACTGGAATCGTGACTGGAATGTCATCTCCGTTAAATGAGTTTCAAGTAATGCTTGCTTTTCCACTGAATATTATTACTTTGGACCTGACTACTTAAATATTTCCTAATGCAGTGTTTTTGCTACCTATATAATAGAGCTAAGTAGTCAGCGTAAAAAGCAATTCTAACAGGCGGATTTTTATGGTTGTATTAAAAAGGGTGGGCCAAGTACTGCACCTTGGGCAACTCATTATATTGGAAAAAAATATTAGAAATTGAGTAATTTGTAAATACAGAGACTGATAGAATTTGCGTTGCGAGATTCAATAAGCATGATTTGTATTAATCACTTTTTTGGAGCCTTTCAACCACTTTAATTATTCTTTATGAAGTCATATTTGATCCAACTGTCAAAGAGTATTGTTTTTATCTTCGTCCAACAGTATGAGGAACTAGAAACTTAAGTTTGACCTTAGGATCTGCTAGATTGTGTGGATCAATAAAAATTCCGTCAAATCCTTTATCTGACTTCAGTGTTAAAAATTTGGCACTGCCGAAGGTTCGAACAGTGCCACAGATATAGGTAATACTTTCAATTCGCTACTGTACAAACGTCTAAGAATCCGGTGCCTGAAAGTTGCAGTTTCGAGGACGTGGCCAAATGCCAATTATTCTTGGTAAATTGAATTCTGTTTCGTTTTTATAATTCAGATGCATTGTTGAGTGTATAAATAGACAGTGATTGTTACAAGATTTGTGAGGGAAGGACTCGTATGAAAAACGCAGAATATATTTTAACGATATTTTCATCAAAATAAACGGTTCGAAATATTTAAGTGATGCGTTAACTGTGTTAATTAACGTATGAAGTATGCTTTCAATCGAACGACTTCATTTTTTAAATTGATTTTTCATTTTATATTACTCCAAGAAATTGACGCATCCTTAACAAAATTTTAAATATTTGTAGTAGTAGGTACATGAAACCATTTCTAAAATTTATTAATTCTTCAGATTCACAATCGCACAATCAAAAAAATCAGTAAAGAATCAAAATCAGAAATTTTCGTTTTTATGGTTCGTAAAAATAGAGTTTGAAGGATGGAACCCACTATATTTTATTAATATATTGTATTGTTATTAGAGAGTTAGTGGAAACTCGAATTTAGTGCCTTGCAGTAATGGTGATGACCTTAAATAAATAGTGCTCGACCTTAAAACAGACTTAAAATTTGGAGTTATTGGATAATGAAACTATAATGACATTATATTCAGGTAGCTGTCACAGATGATACAGATCACCTACACATTGTGACATACAGTATGCGAAAACTCTTTCGAGTCCATTCAGTTTACACAAGTACGACAAGGAAAATATGAGAAAAACTGATGAAAGAGGGAGAAGAATAATTGTGGGCGTATCTAGTTCATCCATTCAGCTCTCGATGAACTAGATACGCCCACAATTATTCTTCTCCCTCTTTCATCAGTTTTTCTCATATTTTCCTTGTCGTACTTGTGTAAACTGAATGGACTCGAAAGAGTTTTCGCATACTGTATAAATATGAAACATGAAATAAAGTCGGGATAGTGCACTGCAGTAATCGCGCACAAATAAGGACAAGCACTAACATTAATAATGTTTCCCTTATTCAAAACATGAGATGCGCATGCGTATATGTCAATATAAGGACAGCACTATTACTGCTTGACCTTATAAAAGTTCCAATAATTCCTATTGTTCCTTGACAAGTGTACAAAGTTTCAATTAAATCTTTACGTTTAAAGTGGATCAAAATCGAGTTCAAAGAAGTCGGTTAAAATAGTAAATTAAAGTATAAGTGGATATTAAGGTCTTTAAAACACGCGCGATTTTTCGAGCACGACGGCGAAGCCGGAGTGCTCGAAATAGAGCAAGTGTATTAGAGACCAGTTATCCACGAATACTTTACGTAATTTTTTTTATTGGTGCACTTTGAAACTATAAATACAGGTATCTATTACTACAACAACAAGAAATGGAAATAAGAATTAATAACGTAAAATGGTTTAATTGCGTTGTCATGGAAATGAGGAAAACAAACTAATTTGCATTTTGATGGAAGTTCAATCTCATTGAGTTCTGAGAATGTTAACAGTAATCATTTAATACCATTTCCTCCGATTTGAAAAATCGAAATGTTAATATCTCAAACAATACCAACTGTAGGTACTTTCCATTTTCATTTATAAAATTGTTAAATATTGTTCGAATGAAGGTTTTGACGTTACAAAGTACTCCTGTCAGATCAATAATAAAATAATTGTCATTTAGACTTCGTTTCTCGAGTTGTTGCTATTGCCAAGGTAACTTTAAAAAACGCGCGTGTTTTAAAGTTCGATTTAAACACGCTGAGGCGTGCTTTAAATAGATAAAATGGTTCACCAATAAAAAAAACATATATACATACAGATGAAAATAATAAAAGCATGTTTGAAAGGTTGAAAGTTGTGAATGTTATCAACATCTATAACATCATAAGTATAGTTTGGCAAGTTTATCTGAGGCTACGGGGCGTCGGTAAGAGGCGAGGAAAAACATGGCGTATATCTGTCAAACGTATAAATGGCGTACGGTACCTATTTTACCAAGTAAAACTGAAATTACAAAGGTAACTGACAATAACAACACCACTGGATAAATCAATATCAGTCAATTGACGAAGTGAGAGGGAAGAACATACGCACGCGCTTGCCAATAAGAAGTCACCTGGTCGATAAAAATCACCAATTATGTAATCGGAGGGTGTGGTCATTATGGTTTTCGTACAACGTTGCCAGAGCTTTAAGAAGCCCATAACAAATTTGGAAAAGTGTTCTCTTTTAATATTCATAAATTGGAAAATAAAGTTAATAGAATAAATCCAACGAAACAAGCACATTATAAAATTAACGTTCAATCATATTTTTAATATTGTTAATAATAAAAAGACCCATTTATAATTATTATCACTACATAATCAGTACTTCAACTTTTTCATAGTTAAACGTGGCAATGTCGAGTGTTTTCGACTGCATTCCTTTCACGGTTTCAGATAAACTTGCCAAAGTATAACAATTCACGGCAAAGTGCATAACACGTTGCATAGTTACAAGATCTTCTTATTTGGAAGAGACTAAAAACATGGTGTGACTTTGGCCATAAAAGTGTCTACCTCTTGAAGAAACTACCCCACGTCCACTGAGCCATTAAGTAAATAGGCTGGTTGTGCGGTCGCGCATTATCTTGCATAATAAAAAAAATTGGACCGATATGATGATCAAATGGCACAAGTTCCTCATTGGTGTTGTTCAGCATTGAGATTTCCATTATTCAACACCTCCAAGTCCGTGCGTGCCGTCAACAAAATTCCTGCCTATTCCATCATCGATCCTCCATTGAATACAGTGACTGCATTGTGTATATCGCTCACATTGCCTTCTAAACAAACAACCTTATTGATTGCAAGAATATAAGTAACATCTAGAATCTAGACTCATATATCCAAAGAACTCGCTCTCAGTCAGCTTCCTTCCAGTTCGCATGGTTCCGGAAGACCTCGAGCTGCAATGCGAGGAGTCAAATCATCATCTCGAAGTTGTTGCCTGACAGTTTCTGAGCTTATTCAAATACCAAGTGCGTTTTGAACCATTTCTTGTTGTTAGGAATTGTTGTCGTAGTGTAAAAATTGTTATATTTTCATAAAATTGCGAATAGCATGTTAATTTCTTGGCTAAGTGTATTCTCTCAAAAACAATGATTTAGTTATTATCATATTTTATGGATCAAACCCAAATTTGTTTGTATAAAATTGGTTTTTGTGTAAATATACTTAAATACGGAAATACCTCTCAAACTTGTGTTTTATTTTGAAAATTGAAATTTGTGTCGGTCGATACACATTTATAAACTCAACCTTAATCGAATAAAAGTAGACAGTGATATGCTCTTAACTTTTAAAAAATAAGATGTCCGGAAGCAACTATTCAAACATCCGTTGCACTGTGTCACCACAACAAAGATAAATAGAAAAGAAAGAACAATAAGTCTGTCATCTTGAGTTGTTTCCCTTTAAAATTAATCTTCTCTCAATCTACATGTATATGTATCCGATCTTCTAGTTAAAAACAACATAGAAAGTTTATAAATGATTTTCTTCGCGACTAAATGATAACGCACAAATTATTTTTACATATTTGGTTGCATAATGATGTAAATTCTTCACACCAGTGAATAATGAAAAAGTAATCACTCTCGATAGCCAATCACATTCTACTATTATCAGAATTCACGCTAAAATGAATAAATCAAATGGTGTTTAAAACGTCAAATACCTATCTACTCAAATCTCATCTGACAGCGCGTCGTTGAAACGTCAAAATAATTATATAATCATAATTTTAAGTATTATAAAAATGGACAACAGTAGCGATAGTGAGATTCAATATGTACGCCTCCCGAAATTAATTTCATTTATAAATGTGAGGGTTTCGATTAAAAATATAAGTAACGTATATATTTGCTCTTTACATTTTAATAAATGAATCTATAGCCTAGTGGTAGAAATGTGGAGCGGACGATCAGGGTTTGATCCTAACTGGAAGTTTTTTTTAGTCGCTGCGCTCGCTCGTTTTGGAAACTTCATCCACGTGAATAATAGCCATTATTCTGCACTCGTTGAAGAAGATTCTATTATTTATTAATTGGAAATATACAATAACTAATGTTATTCTGCTGTTGACAGACTAATTGTTCCAGCCATTACTTCGTGGAATCTTTCCATAATTATTAAATAAAAGCAATAAATAATATTTTTTTTATTCTTAAAAAGCCCAATCGTAGAAGACGAAAAATCAAAGAAAGTGCTTTATTACAACTAAATGCGGATAAATGTGTAGCTGGTATTTCAGCCAACCAATGTTAGAAAGAGAAATTTTCAATAATCAATTCACGGCGTTATCATAAGTTTTTATCCAGGTTTGCTTATGATTTATCATTGGAATTGTTGTTAATCAATACACACTTCAATAAATAAAATCACAAAAATAATATTACTAGCAAAGTTACATCAAATGCGATTTATTGAGAACATTTCCAAAATGAGCAGAAAAGCTCTATCTTTAATGAAACCGTTTCTGAAGTGTGCACTTCATTGGTTTCATTACTAGTAGGCTATAGTGTTATTGGAATGTGATACAAAATAGTATATTATACTTATACACCAAGATGGTGAAGACTATTATTATTGACCATGGTGTATACAATTCACTATGGCGTATATACAATGTGTGTTAAGTAGGCCCCAAGGAAGCTCCCTTTAAAAAAACTGACGATTTTGGCGTGACGATAAGTTACGACAAATTTTTGAAAATGCAAAAAAAAGTTTTTTAAATACTCGAGCGCGTCAGATTTTCATGGGGGAGGTTTATCTCGGTATCCTCGAAGCATACTTTCTTAATCTGACAAAAATGTTGGTGGGTTCTCTTAATCTGACCGAAAAAGGTTTTTTTGTTTCTGGACAGCATATTTCTGTGAAGCGCTCAGTCTGTATTACATGTTTATGACACATTCCTCTTGTTTGCTTTAATTCTTCACTTCGTTTGGCTTACGGTACGTCCAAAAAACAATTTGAGGATCAAGGCTATTGAATAATATAAATAAATGAAACTGTACATGTTAATAATACTTTTGTATACAGATACGCGTAAATTTTTCCGAGTCCACGAAAACTGTCGAGGAGCTTAAGAAAAAAAAATTATTTGAGATGACAATGAAAGTTACATAATTTAATCATCGTTGTTCCATATCAATTTTTTTAACACCCTCCGTTTTCGAGATATACTCAAAAAACGGGAGTTTGAGTTTTCATGATGCTTCAAGTCCAAAAGTTTTAACTTTGGACAATAATGTAAAGAGACCTTTTTTGTGTAAAATACAGTAAAAGCTCTTTATTCGCGGGGTATACGTTCCATGAATATGCCGCGAATACAGAAACCGTGAATACGGAATGGCAATTTATATGGGATTATAGGGGATACGTTCCTAGGTGACAAAATAAAAAAAAAACAAATATATATAAAAAGTATTTAATTGAAGTTTTTGAACATTTTAATCAATCATCTTAAGGCTTAGGCAATGGTTTGAAGAATTTTGTAATTTTTTCTTTCTTGGCAGTTTTCAAAAGCTCCTTCAATTCAGACTGATACACAGCAGTCGCATTAGCAATTTGCCTCTTAAAAATAAGACTTCGTTCCAGAGACGGATCAATGTTCATAAAGAAATCGCAAAGCTCATTTGCCATTCTTAAACCTTAACTAAGATTTTTCAAATTAAATGTCACGTTGCTTTTATCCTGTTTGTTTACATTCTTAAAAACACTAACCGAGGCGAAGGCGGCTTTTGTCAAAGGCCTCGGCGATATCATTTAACAATATATTTTAGGCAGTTGTAATAAGATCTATTTTATTTTTTTATTAGTCCATTTGACAAGGATATTGGGTTGGATACCTATTGGAATAATTTTATTATTATGTATGTACTTATTAGATCCGCGAATAAAGAAATTTTTAGTCGCGAATATAGGAATTGGGTCGCATTTTTTTTATCCGCGAATAGTGAAAACGCGAATAAAGGAAGCGCGAATAAGGAGCTTTTACTGTAAAATCACATTTTTTTTATTTAAACTTTTTTTTTTGTAAAATGCATCGTTCGCGTCTTATATGCCGCAACGCGTTTTTCGGAAGACGAAATGGCTCCTCCCATACTTCCGGTCATGCGGAAACCGGCAGATTTTGTATTTTCAGTAAGTTTTAGATTATATTCTTCAAAATAAAAAATAAAAAAAATCGCGCTCGAGAATGCCGGATTAACGTTTTTTTTACAAGTTCGCGACCCTATATTTCGGTGGCGTCAAGGACTTATCGTCAGATTAGTTAAATTTAGTCTTAGAACACTAAAATCAACCCCCAATATCTTAATCTGACGCGCTCGAGTAGTTCAGACTATCGATTTTTTTACTAATCTGATCGTCTATCCTAGGCGCGCGCCACTACATATAGAGCTAATACTTTCCAAAGTTGTTCTATTAGGTCTAAGGTATACTCATATCTTTAACTGCCACGCTCGAGTATTTCCGAAAAATCCCCTATTCTAACTATAACTAAAATTACAGCAGTATTGCGTTCAGAACACAACACCTTGAGTGTAAGAGTTGTACTTATACACCACAGCATTCGCAAACGCACCACAAGAAGCGTTTACCCCTTCGACTGACTGACAAGTACTCTGTCTGCTTTTGCTCCATAGGTAGATTATGAACGTACTCCCTATGATAACCGTCATTTTTGGTTGAGCGCGAATTTTAAATTAATGGCATTTTTATTCAAATAATTTTATATTGATAGGTACTTGCAAGCCGCAAATATGTTAAAGACAATCTCCTCTGGGTATACAAAATTATGTTGCACAAGTATTTGTTGAACTACTCTCCCTGGAATCTCAAAATATAGGAATTTGTCCATTATCAACCTAGGTTAATAATAGATAAAAATTATTAACCACTAATAGAGAAATTCAACTTGTCAGTTGCCTGGAAGAAGCAATAATGTTCAACTTCACAGCTAGTAGTGAAATAAATATTTTGCTCCACTATCAGTGATGTGGTCTACAGTGAATGGACCTTAAAAATTTCACAACAGTCTCAAACTTAAAAATATTGATTTTTCAGTTAGTGTCAGATAGGAAATCTTAATACATATAATTATTCTTGATAACAGTAGCAGGAACGCTACCGAAACGTTAAATTAAAAAATATAAAATAATTAACAAAAAGAGTAATAAATAACAAATTTCAAAATTATAGACCAGTTTCCGCCTAGCCGTCAATGACACACGCTTGTACTTAACAATTTAATTGTGAAAATTTCATGGGCGTATGATGAATTTTTGTTATGGGTACATACATTTAATTACTTATAATAATTTTTATAACAAGACATTTTTTCCAGGGTTCAATACCCAACATTTTCATATCACGGTAAAAAGATAAAATCTTTATATCATGAGTTTACGGGTGTACAATAAATTTTTTTTAATTGTGTTTTCACTTCACTGGGCAGTCATAGGGACTTGTTTTGAAATTCAAATAAAGTCTATGCTACTCGCTGATGATGTAGCTTTCTATACGTGAGTGAATTTTTAA
>CAJUYI010001550.1:5502-29795 GCA_910591695.1 Galerucella pusilla
GCTTCTCGTTTCCTTTGGAAGTTACAATTTATTTTAGTTTTAGGGGTAACGTTTCAACCCTTATTTTCCATCGTAAGCAAATTTCATCCAAACAGAGTGTCCTCTACACCAATACACCCCCACCGATTGAATATCAAGGTGGCTTTTCGAAATATGAATCCGATTTAACCTAATATTCTGCACGCCACTGAAACCGCGAATTGAGCAGTTCTCAACATTTTTGCAGCTAAAATTGGCTGCTATCTTCACACCGGTGATTATGCGACCCATTTTCCAAAATAGGGGAGCTAAATTGTCGTCTTTTATCACTACTAGAGAACCGACACTTACATTGGGATAAGGTTTATTCCATTTGGAGCGAGTTTGTAATGTGTTAAGGTATTGATTGGACCATCGCTGCCAGAAGTGTTGTGTTTGCTGTTGAAGTAACTGATAATTGTTTAATTTCCCTGCCGGAAGATTAATTACATTGGTTTGAGGTAGAGAAGTCAGTACCTCACCGATTAAAAAATGAGAAGGTGTCAATGCACAAAAATCGTTGGGGTCATTTGATAATGGGGTCAAAGGTCTTGAATTGAGAATGGCCTCGATCTGAATGAAAATCGTAGACAGAGCTTCATATGTCAGATGAGCATTCCCAACTATTCTTTTCATGTGAAATTTGGCAGATTTGACACATGCCTCCCATAGACCACCGAAATTAGGGCCAGATGGAGGAGAAAAATGCCAATTAATTTGGTTAGTTTTTAAATATTCAGTAAAGTTATTACTATTTTGTAGCTGACAAATTATTTCCTTTAATTCATTAAAGGCACCAACAAAATTGGTGCCATTGTCACAAAAGATTTCGGCACAGATGCCTCGGCGAGAAACAAATCTTTTGAGACAATTCAAAAATGAGTCGGTAGAGAGATCTGATGCTAACTCTAAATGAGCAGCCTTGGTCGAGAAACAAACAAAAACACACAAATAACATTTCACCATAGTTCTGTTTCTAGTTTTGCCGTCCTTGACCAAAAACGGACCAGCAAAATCAATACCAACAACGGAAAATGGACGTTGGGGTTGTACTCGCGATTTGGGTAAGTCACCCATTTGATAAGAGTGCGTTACAGGCCTTGCCTTAAAGCAGGTTATACAAGTGCGAATTAAACGCTGGGTAACATGACGACCATTTATGGGCCAGAATTTCAAACGTACTGCTGAAAGTGTTGTTTGTGCACCAGCGTGCAAGTGGCGGATATGTTCGTACTGAATTATGAGGTTGGTGAAATGTGATTGACTTGGTAAGAGAATTGGGTGCTTCTGATTAAAAGAACAATTACTGAACTTCAAGCGACCACCAACTCGAATTACTCCATCGTCATCAAGAAATGGATTTAAATTAACAATGCGATTACTATGAGGTAAAGTTTTAGAAGCCTTGAGATATTTAATTTCGTCAGAAAAATGCTTGGTTTGAACTAATTTGCATAATAAAATGGTAGAGTCTTCGATTTCTCTAAAGGAGAGTGACCCAGTTTTTCTGTTGTTTAACAATTTGGTACGAGAATTATGTATGAATCTTAAACACAAAGCTATGATTCGCTGCAACTTGGTATATGAGGAATATCTCTCGATTATAGGGATATTGGCAATGATTGTCACAAGGGTGACTTGGCTTGTTTTTTGTTCAGGAGGATCAGGCAAATTCCCTGGAATTTGAGGCCAGAGAATGTCTTCATCCAATAAAAAAGAAGGACCATGCCACCAAAGATGGCAATTTTTTAGTTTTATGGGATCTGAGCTTCTGGAGACGATATCGGCAGGGTTGTGTTCTGAGGGAACGTGATGCCATTGAATACATTCAGTAGATTGCTGAATTTCAGAAACCCGATTCGCAACAAATGTGTTCAATTGTCTTGGTTGTAAACGAATCCAAGACAGAACAATAGTGGAGTCTGTCCAGTAATGGACATGATTGAAGATAAGTTTCAAAGAACTCAGAGTTTTTTTGGTTAACCGAACCAATAATAGAGCTGCTGAGAGCTCTAAACGAGGCAACGACAATGATTTCAAGGGTGCAACTCTGGATTTTGCACAAACAAGAGATACATGAATTTTACCTGAAGCATCAATGGAACGAATATAACAGCAAGCACCATATGCCCTCTCAGATGCGTCACTGAATCCATGAAACTCCAGATAAGCAGGATTGTCAATGAGGATGTGTCTGGGTATGTTTATATCGTTTAAAATGTGGAATTGGTCACAAAGAGTGATCCAAACGTTGTGAATCTCTTGTGGAACGCTTTCGTCCCAATCTAGATTCAGTTGCCATAATTGTTGTATTATTATTTTTGCTTTTATTATACAAGGACTAATTAAACCCAAAGGGTCAAAGATTGAAGCCATACTAGCCAATATAGATCGTTTAGTAACCGATTTTTGTTGTGGAACGTTAACTGTGTATTGAAAATTATCGTTTGCCGAATTCCAGACTAATCCGAGCGTTTTTATGGTTTTGTCGTCAGAGATAATTTTTTGAGGATAATTATCCTCATTGTTTGATATGTTATTCAAAATTTCGTTATTGTTTGACATCCACTTGCGCAGATTGAAGCCGGCCACATTAAGGATTTGAATAATTTGCTCTATGACGAGGTTTGCTTCTTGGACAGAGCCTGCTCCAGCAAGTAGATCGTCAACATAAAAACATGATGTGATTATTTCATAGGCCTTAGGATATATTTCCTTGTATTCAATTGCTGCTTGTTGTAGGCATCTTATTGCAAGAAAACTTGCGCTTGCAGTACCGTAAGTTACAGTATTCAATTGAAACTGCTGCAGTTTTTCAGACGAACTGGTACGCCATAGAATTTTAAGCATAGGTCTTTGGTTTTCTTGTATCATAACACAGCGATACATTTTGGCGATGTCCGCAGTGAACGCAATTTTATGTTTCCTAAAATGGATGATTATATCGATCAAATCATCTTGGATCTTTGGTCCTACCTTTAAAGTGTCGTTCAATGAGAGACCACTAGTAGTTTTGGCAGAGCCATCAAACACGACTCGAAGACGTGTTGTTGTACTTGATTCCTTAAGAACGCCATGATGTGGCAAATAAAAATCTTTGCCTTCAAACCTGCCATCATAAGGTGATGGTAGTTCGGTCATATGACCCAAATCTTCATATTCCTTCATGAAGGTATTGTATAATAAACGCATTTCTGGGTGCTTATCGAGCCTCCTTTCGAGAGCATGAAAACGTTTCAAGGAACTGTCGAATGAATTACCCAATTCAAGTAGGTTTTCCTTAAATGGTAAGCTTACAACGAATCTACCAGATCCATCGCGAGTGGTTGTTTTGTTAAAATGTTCTTCGCATTCATTCTCCTCAGGAGAATTGAGTGACCTTGGAGAAATCTCCTCCACGGACCAAAACCTTTCTAATTGTTGACTTAGTGCGTCGACGGTTACATTGCAAATAGACGTATTAATTTGTTGTAATGGAAGTGATCCTGACACTATCCATCCCAGTTTTGTTTTTTGCAAAATGGTTGTTTCATTGGCTAAAACAAATGGTCCAACGCAGAGTAAACTCCAAAAGATACCTGCTCCTATAAGCAGTTCAATTGGACCATTTTGATTGAAGCTGCTATCAGCCAATTCAACGTTGGGTGGTATTTGTAATTGCTCCTTGTTAAACGTAACGTCAGGTAGATTTTTAGTTATTTTGTCAGTGATTAGACAGGAAACATTGTCCAATGAGAATGAATTAAAAATATATTTGAGATGTACCTCAGTCATTTTAAATATTTTCGTTGTGTTACTTCCAAAGCCTTGAACGGAATGTGATATATTGGATGAGGGAGTATTAAGTTTGTTGAATAAATTCGTGCTTATGAAGTTTGACTGGGAGCAATTATCAAGTAAAGCACGACATGTGTGAGGGTTACCACAACTGTCAAAAATTAAAATGTTTGCAGTTGCTAATACAACGTAGGGTTGCAATTCATGTGCATGGGTGACAGAAAGAGTGTTTGAATTATTTTGATTTGGAGTGGGAATATTATCCTCTGAATACGAATCTGTAGATCTGATTGGAGGATGCGCTGACGATGAGGTAGAATGTCTTGGTTGACTTGATATGTCTGTGTTGACAGAACTAGTTAGATGAAGTAGTGAATTATGCCTAGAACCACACCTTTTGCAAGAAAATTTGCTTTTACAATCTTTAGAAAAATGTCCCTGGCGCAAACAGTTCGTGCATGCAAGTATCTTTCTGATTTTGCTCAAACGCTCCTGAGGAGCTAACGATAGAAAATTGGAACAAGAATAGATAAGATGATTTTTCTTACACAATAGGCATGTTTGCGTGGAAGTGACAGAAAATGAGCTGGAGTTCGACCTTGGTGAGGGTCGTTGTGAAATAGTATTTGCTGAAGACATGCTTTCCAAAATTTGGCACTTGTTATTCAAAAATGAAGTTAAGTTCTCCATAGTTGGAAGCTCGTTGCTCAGCTTTAATGAAAAATCTTCCCATTCCTTTCGCGATACCGAATCTAGCCGACTGGTTATGTGAAAAATAATAATAGCGTCCCAAGACTTAACTGGAAGACCTAAAGACTCTAATGCCCTCAAATGTTGCAGTGATTTATCAATTAGATTTCTAAGTTGAACATGTGATTCCTTAGCTACAGACTGAAGTTCAAATATTGACCTTAAATGGGATTGAATAATAACTCTTTTGTTTTCGTAGCGTTGGCATAAAAGCTGCCAAGCTTTTTCATAATTTACATCAGATACTTCTAATGCACTAAGAACCTTCACCGCATCTCCCTTGAGACAAGACTTTAAATACCAGAATTTTTCAATGTTATTTATGTGTTTGTTTTTATGAATTAGGGAATTGTAGGTGTCTGCAAATTGCAGCCATTCATCATACGATCCTGAAAATTCAGGTAATTTGATTTTTGGTAAATTTGTGTTTTTGTTTGAATCAATGTTACTTGATAAATGCTGATGATCAGATGGCTTGTAAAAATGTTTGTCTATTAGACATTTAGCTAAACCTGTGGAATCAAAAAATTCTTCTTCAAAATCAATACGAAATTGTGAATGATCAATCATTGTATCTGTTAATTCTAATTCTGCTTGCACATTTGCAAATTCGTTCCACAAAATTTGAACCTTCTCTAACCGGGCTTGCAATTGATAAATTTGTTTCTCGTCGATAAATGCATCGACAAATTTTGTAAAACGTGCGAGAGCTTCGAATACTTTGTCTCTGATATGGTATAAGTTTTTTTTATTATCAGTAACGAATGAAGTTTTTTCTGGTGCTTCATCGTTAGAAGCCATTTTTACCACCAAGAAAACGAATTATAAAACAAAAGAATTGAATGATTTGAATTAAATTTGAAAATGTTTCCAATGCAAAGAGAAAATTTAAAAATACAAGTAATTTTTAAAAATGTTGGGAAACTCAAGAGTATACCCTGTATACGACCTACGCCGATCAAGCTGAAATTCAGTTAATAAGTACAGTTGTACAATGAAATAGTTTTATCAATAATTTTTGCAGTGTAGCTTTGTAAATGTCACACAAAGTGCAACTGAAAATGTACCCTATAGGTGTTTTGCTCAACGTGTAATTTTTACAATGTAGTAAATACCTATTACACAAATTGTGATTGAAATACCTAACGTATGTTATGCACACGGTGCAGTGAAAATGTAATAAAATGTGAATGATTTTTGTCAAGACACCGCCTTGACAACTAAATTACACAAAGTGTAGTAGCAGAAATTGATTGTGAAATAAAGTTACAAATAACCTATTATTATTAATTGAATATGTTCAAAACTAAATAAAATAAAAAATTTCATAAAGCCAATGTAGGTAAGTTTACAGCTTTCCTTCAACCAGCAGACAAACAAATCGGCAACAACTGTAACAATAATTAAACAAAGGAAAAAAACCAAAACACTTTTTTATAAAACGCTTCGAGCTTCAGGTGTGCCTATCGCCGCCCCGCTGGCGCCTGGAAACAGTGGAAACAACAAATTTGACCTCGTGGTTCAGCTTTGGACTGCCGGCAATTGTTTCATCAGATGAACGTTGAAAGTTGTGCTTTAAATTTAGCACATATATAATAAGTAAATTGTACTTACAGGTGGATGAATTCTTTTGAATTTGAAATAGTTATTTTACCAAAATAACTTCACTGATGTTGAATAAACTTGAAACGACCATGCATGTGTACTTGTAGGTGTATAAATTTGATTCATCGGCTCGTGGGACCATGTGCGGTAGGTGAGCTTTTTCACTCTCCTGTACTTAATGATTTTCCTTCGATAGATCGCTGGTGTTTTTGGATGATAAAATAATGTTCCACACATTCACAAAAATAGGATATTTATTCAACACAGTATGAAGGGTAAAAAACAGAGATTTTGACTTTATGAATACAGTATTAAGTAATACAGTGATTTTATGATTTTACTACCAATTGTAGCAAATAGTATATACATGCTTGTTGCACGGAGTCTCAATTAGTACTGGTGAGAAGTGAGAATGTGAGAAATCAAGCCGGTACCGCGAAAATGGGCACCAAGCTCGCGTCCAGCGAGCATGCGTGTACAGTTGCTGACAGAGTGGTCAAAATAAATTCGCACATAGGCGGGTATACAAATAATTACATTAAATAATAATAAAACAGTTTAGAGGTCTAAACATTTACTATACCACCTCTGCGTATACTTTATAATTCGAGAACATTCGCGATAAACCATTGTACGCCTCGTATACTCTTCGAGAACAGTCTGAATATTACCTGCTGAAGAACCTTTCTAGAAAGGTCGCATTCATAGTTTGCGACAGGACCGGCTTTTGAATGACTGAGTCGTAACATTGCCCCCTCCTTAATAGTAAGTTCCTCCTGGAACTCTTGTGTAGCCGGGACTGTTTAAATCGGCAACTGGATCCATTCCTACACTTTCCGGTCGTATGGAAATAACAGGGTACTGTCTTCACCGGATACTGATTACCTGGGGAATAGCTGCAGATTAAAATGTGGACATCGGTATCTTCGAAGATCACTTCCACCATATTCCTAATGACTCGCCAATCCAACTGGTTGCTCTCTATCTTGGGCATCGCTAGTTTCTTCACGTTGGATTCCAGCCGGTGGTCTCGAAGACTTCGTAGCGCTTCCCACACATTCCGGTAGGTAGATCGAATTTGAAATTCGTTGTTTGTTACGAGATAGAAGATGTGTCGTGAATTGTGTTTGAGTTTTAGTGTCTTGCCAGGGGTCGGAATCTGTTCTGAAAGTTTTTCTGATTGTCCAAACTTCTTTCGAAAGACGAATGCAAAACCTCGTGCATTTTTTATATTGGCTGGGATGTTGTGTGCCAGTGAATAGTCTTCCGGGAGCGTGAACAAATCTTGTCGTTGCTCTGTAGTAACTCCAAATCTAGCTTTACCGGAACCTCCATATGCGCCCATAAATTCTTCGAAGGCAGGGTCAGGATCTTCCCGGATATGGTTTACTCCTTCTTCTTTGTCATGGTCTCCTTCGAATGGCGCTAGTCGATTTTGGTGGACTACTTTCGGTTTTCCATTGGGAATCTTACTTATGCGATAGATGACGTCGTTGCCCTTTCCCCTTTCTCCTCGTTGGGTTGTGTAACCATACTCTGCCCCTTCTTTCAAACTGCCTTTTGTAGCCTACGTGTCGTACCTTTTTTTCATTCTGTCGCTGGCAACTTGGAGATTCGTTCGAACCAATTCGTGTACATCGTCCATCCTTTTTCTCAACTGGATCACGTAGTCTTCTACCGCTAGATCTTCTCCAGGACGACAACCAAATTCCAGGTCACAACTGGTTACCATATTGGACGAATTATTGTTCGTTCAAGGTCCTAGCGTTCTACCCTATAGATAATATACCTACTTCTACCCATCACAGGGCTGCATGGATGCGCAGTAACTACATGTTGTTTTGCCCGCTGAGCATGCGTCCATGCAACCTTTAACCTTCTATTCGATATGTATTAGATACATACATAATACGTATCAGAAAATATGTACTGCCGATACATATTGAGTACGTATAGTTTGGCAAGTTTATCTGAAGCTACGGGGATTCGGTAAGAGGCGAGGAAAAACATGGCGCCTATCTGTCAAACGTACAAATGGCGTACGGTACCTATTTTACCAAGTAAAACTGAAAATAAAAAGGTAACTGACAATAATAACGCCACTGGATAAATCAATATCAGTCAACTGACGAAGTGAGAGGGAAGATCTCACGCACGCGCTTGCCAATAAGAAGTCAGTTGGTCGATACAAATCACCAATTATGTAATTCGGGGGTGTGGTCATTATGGTTTTCGTACAACGCTGCCAGAGCTTCAAAAAGCCCATAACATATTTGGAAAAGTGTTCATCTTTAAATATTGATAAATTGAAAAAATAATGTTAATAGAATAAATCCAAGGAAACAAGTACATTATAAAATTAACGTTTAATCATATTTTTAATAATGTTGATAATAAAAAGACCCTTTTCTAATTATTATCACTACATAGTAAGCACTTCAGTATTTTCATAGTTAAATGTGGCAATGTCGATAGTTTCGACTGCATTCCTTTCACGGTTTCAGATAAACTTGCCAAAGTATACATGGTACGTGCCCAAAAGTACGTACCGTTTATGAATCACAATGTACGTACTGAATACGTACAGGACGTATATAAGACCTAATATGTACGTATTCTATACATACAGTGCTTTTTCAAACAAATGGAGGTATAATGAGAAATTTTCAATTTATACAGTGCCTTAATACTAAATTATACGGATATTTAACAATAAAATTATAATCTATTTACAAGGAAATGAAATGAATTTGTCTAAATATGGGATTAACTAAAATATTTAACAAGTTTACCTGGAAACTCATTCACAACCATCCTACAGGAATCTTTCTAGGTAAAAAGGTTTGTAACGAGTTATTTTTTTGACACTGATTTAAGTTTTTTCTCCGTTTCATATTTTTATTCTGCCACTTGATTTTAAATAACTCGTTACTTACTTTCCGATTCCCTTTTGTGACCGATTTATTATAATTTTTTATTATTATTACCGTTATATTAGTTTTAGTATTTTTTTTTTGTATTAGTCCGGAGGTACGCAAATTTTTATTGAATCATAAAATTTAATCATTTCCGAAGTTAAAATTTTTCATTTAAAAAGGACATTGGGTATAAATACCATTTAATTTAATTGAATTAATTCCGAAAGACGTCTAGTATATGACAAATTTTTTTTTGTAGTTCCAAAATAAAATTTTACTAATGAGAATATAAAAGCAGAGAAGAGTTGGATTCGTCTCTGAATTTTTGGTAGTGTGTGACACCCTATAGTTACAATAGTGTGTCACACCCTATACATTATGTATAATATGTTTTAGTATTTAAATATAAATATGTAATTAATTAATATGCAATATTGCTTAGGCTAGGATTTTAGATAAGTAGGTAGGTTACTTTTCGAATAGAACAATAATTATAAGAATATAGCAGACAACAGATTATACTACGCATTACTACAATAAATATATATTATATTTGGGGTTTTTATAAACCTATTATGTTTGATTTCGAACATTAAAAAACATCATCAAAATAACCAATAAAGGTTATTACATGGCGATCCTGCCAATCGAATTATTTTTCTGAATGGTTGGTTGAAGAAAATTTAAATAGCGCTCAGATTGGAAAACGAAAAGGCTAAATGGTTTGGTTGAAGAAAATAATTAGAGCCCTGAACTATTAGAAACCGAAAAGGATAGCAAATACAATATTATGGAAAGCCAAAATACTAAAGAGGTCGAAGAAGAAGTAAGAATAGCCCAGGCGGGCAATAGTGGAGGAGCAACGGCCACTACAAGTCTAACGGTAACATCAACTAGGGACGTCTTGGTTTTGATTGTTTTATGTCTGATAATTGTGGGTATATGCATATTTTGCTACAAGAGATGTAAAAAACAACTGGAGAGAAAAATAAGACGAGAAATATTTAAGAGCACTGAACGAGTTTAAATTGTGGATATGGATATGATATGGTTGAGGAGAGAGAATTTCGTTATTTACTGGAGGAACTAAAAGTATTTTATAGAAATTTAAACAAAGACAGCCAGGAGAGAAGAGTAAATATTACTATAATTAGGCGTAAGTTAGATAAAATTAATGAATTAGAGTTAGAATTTATAAATTTGCGGGATAATTTTAATGATAGTAGACAAGAGGCAGATACTATAAAACAAGTTAAGTTACATGTAGATAATATAATAAAATACTTTGAGGTGATAAAATCAATTTTAAATAATAGGTTAGAAAATTCAGAGCAGGGGGTAAGCATAGAAACCATGGCGGAAAAATTTGATTTACGCACTGCTGCTAGCTTATTGCCTGCTATGGATGGCTCTGAAAACGGTACGAAGTTGCTTATTGATGCCATTGAGTTATATGACTCGTTGTTAGACAATGATGGTAAAAAACTACTGACTACCTATGTTTTGAAAACTCGTTCAACGCAGAGCGCAAAAATTAGATTAAAAGACAAATACGACAATAATGAATTGCTTATTAATGATATTAAAGCCCATTTTTTGACAAAAAAAGCTGCTTCAACTTTATCTGTTAAGCTAAGTAATGCTAGGCAAGGCTCTAAATCCCTAGACGAGTTTAGCAAAACTATAGAAGAGTTATTAGTTGATTTAACCATAACACAGGCTGAAGGTAACGCCAATGCTATCGAAATTTTAAGAAATGTAAATGAAAAAATTGCAATTAGCACTTTTGCCAACGGGCTGCAAAATCCCGAATTGCGAACTATTATCAAGGCTAGAAATTATTCGACATTAAATGAGGCAGTACGCGGTGCCAAAGACGAGGAACTGCCTAATCAAAATAAAATTTTTCATTTTCGTGGACATGGTCGCGCGAATTTCAGGGGCAATTCTCGAAGTTTTAACAATTATAATAACAAGATCAAACGAACTTACCTGTGATGTTCGATCTTGATTATATGAAGGCCTCGTCGAAGTAAATAAGATGCTATGTAGTACCCTCAACTCTGGCGTTATAGTCACATATTTTAAAGTAAACAAAAAACCCTCTTGCCGCTCGCCCCCGGGGTGCCTATCGCACTTCAGTCTTCATTTTGGGCGAACATTTTTTGCAACTTTTTAAGGGAATGGGTGTATAAAGGGTGGGACCTTATTTACTTCGACGAGGCCTTCATATAATCAAGATCGAACATCACAGGTAAGTTCGTTTGATCTTGTTATTATATTCGGCCTCGTCTCGTAAATAAGATGCTATGTAGATATTTAGAGAGAGTTGCAAAAAGGAAAAATCCTTGTTCCAAAGGTAATTTTTCATTAGTAGGTAACCATAAAACATAATAAAAGAAAATACTCGGATAATGTTGAGTTTAAAAATCCGACTAAGAACCAAAAGTACTCTAAACAAAAAAAACAATTTAAAACATTATACATTTTCTCAAAAAATTCCAACCTAAATGCTAATGACATTGAAGTAATTATCAAAGCTTAACTGCTAAAAATGCATACATTGAAAAGCTATTTTTCATTAATTAGACAAAACTGTCTCCGCAAAGGATAAACCAGCCGAGATCGAAGCGTGCCTCGTGCTATGAGCCGAAAATTTGTCCGTATCCACACCACTTTTCCGCAAAATACTCTTGATCCAGCTACTGAGTGTCTGTGTGGAAATTTTCTTATGGGGTTTTGTAACGGAAATAAATAAACTTTCGATCAATCCTCTAAGTGGACCTGTTCTTTCTAAAAAGTAAGCAAGCAGGGTCGAAGCCACGCAGATTTCCGGATCAGAATTCAAAAACGGTATGTTTAACAAAGGTTGGAATCTGTTCTGGGCTGATGTTTTAATTCTTTCAGGAATTGAAATTTTGATACTCGTCTCTGTTCTATGTATGTTCTATAAAAGATATTGTTTGCAGGCGTTGACCGGTCGCTAATTTTTGCGACAGAATATTAAAATTTATTTTCGCATTCTCAAGTTTCCTAAGAATTCTGTAATCTTGGGAAAGGTCGGGTGCTATCTGAGATAATGAGCACCTGTACGTGTTAAGGCCGTGAGGAATTCCAAAACCTCTACTGATGAAACCGAAAATGGGTCGACTTTTTGTTTTTTGAGGCGCAAAACTCCCATAGTTTTAGACCCGATACGTATTGTTCCAGTGTGCTTTCAGAAATAGACGCCATGAAGATTTCTAAAGGATGAATCGGGAACTTGGCCTAGCTGCAGCGCTTTTCTGATGATATACCTCCCATCAAAGAAAGGTGTGCTGGTAGTGGATGTCGTAATCTCCCAAAGGGAAGAAGATTGTGCTCAGGAGTAAATATTAATGGTTTCTATACCAAGAGAGATAAGAAAATCGAGTACCAGGGCTGGCTAGGGTCTTCAAGCCATGAACCATAAAGATTGCACTTTTATTTATTAGACATGTGAATAAATCAATGGCCGGACGTCCAAATCTTTTGACTAAGGACTGGAAATTTGAATCGGAAAGAGACCGTTCTATATCTATGTGTACGCTCCGAGAGGCCCTACCGTTATAATATTGTCCGATGATCTAATGTAGGTATGATGCTACGATAAAGATATTCCTTTTTTTTTTTTTATACCATTGTCAAATTTTTCGAACAAGACAATTTAGCTTAACGTATTGTACACTCTCCATACCCCTCACTTAATAGGAGCAATTCTGTAAGCCAATGTTGAATTTTAACGCACAGTTAAAAATAAGGCAATCTGCTATCCCATTTTTGCTAGTCTGCATGCATATTAAGCTTAAAAGTATTAATGGAAATCTTTATTGGATACCATACATGTTGAAATTTGAATCATAATCTTGACTATGTATAGATTAAAACATTTCTAATAGAATTGACACTTCTTATAGAATGAGCGAATATAAGCAATAGCGGTAGTCTTATCGACCTCTGCAGAGCGAAGAACAATTTTTTAAATTTTTGGTGTAGCATCTTAATCCAAAAAATACAGCCAAAAGTTCAAGATCATTTATATGCTCGGATTTCTCCTCCTCTGCCAAAAACCATTGAGAACCGTTGAGAACTGTTATTATTGCAGTAGATTCCCCGCCCCGTATTAGGGGCATCTGAAAAAATATAATCAACAAAATCATGCTTTGTTTTTTTTTTTTTTTTCAAGAATGTTCATTGCTTTTCAAATTTTCTATCCACCAATTGAAGTCATCTCTTAAACCATTCGGTAACTTCATAATAGCGTTAAAATTGCCTGACGGTTTTCTAAAATCTAAATATTTTTCACACTCAAACAATTTTGAATATAGATAGCCATATCCTACAGATAGGCAAATAGATAACAATTTACCTTTATTTTTGAAAAAATTCTAATTTTACATCGTTTCAGTTTCTTAAAATTTTGCAGCAATATAATTAATTTTTTACGTTTATCTTTAGGAACCGAGATACTAAGTTCCCGAGAGTTAAACTTAAAACCCAAGTAAATACATGAATTGTATGGGATAAACGAATTCTTTCCATATTTTATAACGAAACCCAAATATTTCAATAGCGATACTGTTTGTGATATATTTAGTAAACACTCTTCATATTTATTGCCAGCAATAAAAATATCATCTAAACAGATAACTGAAAGAAATCCCTTTTTTCTAAGATAAGGAACAACCGGTTTTAAAAGTTTCCTAAATTTCATAGGAGCTACATTTAAGCCAAAGCATAGACAATTATACTCATATATATTGTCGTTAAATTAAAACCTTGAATATTTCTTTTGTCTTTCGTGAAACGGGACCAAACAATATGCCTCCTGTAAATCCATCTTAGCCATAAAATTATCTCGATTAATAAGCATTGCAGCCACCCTGTGGTCTTCTAATTTAAAATGAGATGTTTCTATATATTGATCTAAATTTTTAAAGTTCAACATAAAACGAGAAGTACCATCTTTCTTTGCAGTTAAGAAATACTTTGATAAAAATTGATCTTTACAAGCTTGAACTTTAAAAATAGCCCCAGATTTTAACATTTTTTCTATAGAATGTATTATTGATTCTCTCAAGAACCATTTTGGCTCTTTAGGCGATACCGCCTGTGAAGGTTTATTAATGAAAGGTAATTTAACACCGTTTACCCAAGACAGGATTTGCTTATTATTAGTTATTTCTCTCCAATGCGACAAAAGATATTGTAACCTTCCTACTGATCTGCCTACTTCTACTTCCAGCGATCCCTCCTTAGTGGAGGTCTATTTACTTTGGGCTGTATGGAAGACTGTTTATTGGTTTTGGCATTTTTGAGTCTAGCCTCCAAATCTTCCCCAAGCAGCCATTCATCACTGGTTGACTGAGATAATACCTCTTTCCAATCCTTGTTTAGGTTTAGAGAAACTAAATCCCTCCAAGTTACACTTTCTGAGTGGTGAAGATCAGACAAAAGCCGACCGGCATCGCTAAGACGTTCAATACTGGCATTGATTAAAAAAACAATGATACTGGCCTTATTGTCCTCCCCCTCCTCCTGTTTCTCCAATAAATCGGTAATAACGGATCCTATTGCGGAAAGAGTTGCACCGAGATGAAGCTGCTTCGTGAAAAGAGGCTCGTCTCTTTTTATTATAGGCTCATTATATAATGGCCTGCATTACCATAAGGTTTACTTTCGGTGTCTCCAAAAACCGACTATTAGCGGGCGCTGGATATATTAATTAGCGGGCGCTGGATATATTAATAATTTATTATTAATTTTTTCTTTCTCTCGGAATCCAACCCGGATTTAACAATATGAAGCCTCACTTAGCATTGATAAAGTATCCTCGTTAAGATACACGTAGTCAAAGCTGATTTACCAGTTGCTCCGTCGGTCGGTGTGGTAGTCGCATTTTCCTGATAGGGTTCAGCTTCCTGAGGCCCATCCTCCACTGCATAGAGGAGAGAAGGGGTATAGAGTAAAAACATTGAAACCAGTTGGATCGGAAAATTCTGTTATCAAAAACAGAAATCCTGTCATCAAAAACAGGCTGGGGTCAATTTTATAGTGTTGTGATGGAACATATAGGCATGGCACGACGTCAAAGCGTGCCCAAACTGATGTGTGCGTTCCATCAAAAGAACAACAACACATTCTGCTATCAAAAGCAAGTACTCTGATATCAAAATCAGACAACACATCCCAATGTCTGGCATATTTAACACCTAAAATGTGTATCTGTGGGCATGAAAAAAATAAAAAAATAATTACCTTCACTTGAAACTCGTACCGAGTGTATCCCTGGAATCCATCAAAAACAGAAATCCTGCCATCAAAAACAGGCTCGGGTCAATTATAGTGTTGTGATGAACCATATGAATGGCACGACGTCAAATCGTGCCCAAACTGATGTGCGCGTTCCATCAAAAGAACAATAACACATTCTGCTAGCAAAAGCAGGTATTCTGATATCAAAATCAGACAACACATCCCATTGACCAACATATTTAACACCTTCACTCGAAACTTGTTCCGAAGATGTATCCCTGGAATACATTATCATACACGACGTCTACGACTTCTTTCTAAAGAGGAATTATAATCCGAACTAGAACACAAACGTTTTGACCTAGCTTATGCCTTTCTAAGCAGTCCATTATGTGTTTCAATTTTTATTTTTTTTTTTTAACGCGATCCTTCACGGATTGCACAAAAAACACTTGATTATTCCAAGAAATACGAACTTTACAAGAAATAATCGTTATGATGTGATTTCTAACGCACAAAGATGAAGACTGAAGTGCGATAGGCACCCCGGGGGCGAGCGGCAAGAGGGTTTTTTGTTTACTTTAAAATATGTGACGATAACGCCAGAGTTGAGGGTACTACATAGCATCTTATTTACGAGACGAGGCCGAATATAATGAAAATTCTTATAACAACCGCGGCTCATTTAATAATAATTATTACAATAGGAATTCTTACAACGACCGTGGCTCAGCTAATATAAATCCAAATAGAGGAGCTTTCAATTCGAGACAATTTTCTCAACGAAATAATGGAGGTAATAGAGCACGTCTCAATAATTACAATTCTTCAAATAGAAGCAATAACAGTTATTCTCAAAGTACGTTCTATATGCAAAATGGCCAGGATAACACTGACACCCTAGACAATAGGAACAACAGTGAATATTGTCAACAGTCAACATTTTTTCGAGGCCCATCAGGCGCAAATTAACAATGATTCTGCAATTATCCTAAATTTAAATAGTTTAAATTATGTAAAATTTAATTATAACAATAAACAATTATTTTTCTTATTAGATTCTGGGGCGTCAGTCAGCGTCATTTTTAAAAAAATTATTTCAACACACGAGAGTATTGACTTTTCAAAACAGGTCAAAATAAATGGGATTTCAGAGTCAACAATTTCACAGGGTTCAGCAAATATTACATTAAATTTTAATAACATAAATATAGTTCACAATTTTTTGCTGATGGATGCATTTGAGAACGGCATTCACGGGGTCATTGGGGCAGATTTTTTTTATAAATTTCAAGCAATTATTAATTACGAAAAGTTTATATTTTCATTTTTAGTAAACAATACTCGGATTTCTCTACCTATAGAATGTAAATACGATTTTTATACCACAATACCAGCTCGCTGTGAGGTAATTAAATACTGCTGGGTAGTGGGTAGACGAAAACGAGGAATGTTTAGTTTTATCTGATGAACTTTGTGATGGGGTATTTGTCGCTGCAATTATGACTAAACCAATTAGTAATATGATTCCCGTTAGAATACTTAATACTCGAAGTGAGGAAGTAAAGTTAAAAAATTTTAAACCAAAAATCAGTAAATTAAATAACTTTGAAATTTGCAAGTTTAATAATAATGCGATATCGGTAGATAGGTTAGATAAACTTTTTAAATTAATAAATACAAGTCATTTGAATCAAGAGGAAAATTATTCACTTCAGAGAGTTTGCGCAAAATATGCAGATGTTTTTCACTTAGATGAAGACCCACTTACAGTAACAAATATTTATGAACAAGCTATAACTTTACAAAAGTCAGTCACGCCAGCATATATAAAGCCGTATCGGTTGCCACATGCACAAAAGGAAGAAGTGCACAAACAGGTGCAAAAAATGCTTCAAGACGGCATTATTGAAGAAACTAGATCAGAGTGGTCAGCACCATTACTGATAGTTCCAAAAAAGGCGGATATTAATGGTAATAAAAAGTGGCGTGTAGTTATAGACTACAGACAACTAAATAAAAGGATTGAGGACGATAAATTTCCCCTACCCTGCATAACTGATATTTTGGACTCTCTCTCGGGAGCTATTTATTTTTCTCATCTTGATTTGTCTCAATCTTATTACCAAATAGGGCTAGAAGCAAATAGTAGACCTTGTACAGCATTCACGACTGATCGAGGTCAGTACCAAATGACTAGGTTGCCAATGGGATTAAAAATTAGTCCTAGTTCTTTCTCCAGAGCGATGACGATTGCTATGGCCGGATTGAACTATGACAGTTGTTTTATTTATTTGGACGACCTTATAGTGTTTGGAAAGGACGTGATGCAGTTCCTCGCATCTACCTGCGTTAATCCCTTTTCGAACGGAGGGTAGGATTAAGACAGGTCTGCAGTTCCTCACACTATTGTTTGTAGGGTAGCACAATAATGCACCTGTTTATAATAATTTGTCTTCAGTTTCAATTTCGTTTGCAATAAGTAAAGACGCAGCAAAAATGGAAGTGTCCTCTATGTACAGTTCGAAAGGGAGTGTTTTATTAATTGTTAATAATTATAAATTTCATAAGGCAAGAGTGTCCTTAAGTGGTGAAGTATGCTGGCGTTGCAGTCAAAAATCGTGTCGGGCAGTTATTTACACTGTGACAGATGTAAATTTAACTGTCAGTAAAAGTAATTTGTGCCACAATCATTCTGCTGATGAAACTATTACTCGACAGAAATTGAGCAACTCTGTGAAGAGAAAAGCGCAGGCAGATCTTTTTGAAAAACCGGCGAAAATAATTCATCAAGAATTAAAAACCAGCACTGATACTGAATCATTAACAACGGATGATTTAAATTTAATTCGCCGGAATATCTACATGGCTCGAAGACAAGTACTGCCGCCATTACCAAAAACCACACAAGAAGTTTTTGCGACACTGGACAAAATGCAGCTACAAACTAATAAAGACGAAAATTTTTTATTATCATCGGACAGTGAAAATGAAATAATAATTTTCTCGTGTTTTACCAATTTAAATTTCTTGTGTCGTGTTGAAAACATTTACATGGACGGTACATTTAATTATTGTTCAAAATTTTTTTACCAATTTTTCACGATTCATGGATGCAATAATGAGCATTATGTTCCATTAGTTTTCTGTTTACTACCTAACAAGCACACTGATGTATATGTGAAAACATTTGAAAAAGTTACCAAAATTTGTGATGATTATAATTTATTATTACGGCCAAAAAAAATTGTGATTGATTTTGAACAGGCAATTCATAATGCAGCAAAATCAGTGTGGCCTGTTGCAGAAATTATTGGCTGTAGATTCCATTTGGGTCAGGCGTGGCTTCGGAAAATTAATTCAATTGGTTTAAAGACAGATTTTCAAAATAAAAATTCTGAAATAGGAAGTTTTTTAAAATTATTCTTTGGCTTGCCATTTTTAAATTGTAAGGATGTGGGTGATGCTTACGTAGAATTATTTGAAATGGCGCCTACTAATAATAAAGTGCTAGAATTGTGTGACTACATTGTAGATAATTATGTTGACGAAACTTCACATTTTCCTCCGAGAATTTGGGCCTCAGAAGTTAACTTCTTGCAGAGGACCACTAATGCGTGCGAGTCATTTCATGCAAAATTTAAAAGTTTTTTTTATGCGTCACACCCAAATATTATACAATTTACAAAAATACTTTTAGATCTTCAGTTAGAAATTTATGTAAAAATAAACACTGCAAATAGGTTTGTTAAAAAATATCGCAAAGAAATTGTAAAAAAAGAAAATTATATCAAATCTAAAATTGAGGAGTACAAAAATAAAAAAATAGATAAAATTACATTTTTAAAAATTATGGCAATTCAAAGTGTACCAAATTAATTAAGTTTTTTTATTTAATTTTTATTTATATGGGTTTTTATTTTTGTTTAGGTGTTTTTATTGTATATAGTATTTTTAATTGACGAAAATCATTGATTTAATGTTGTGTTTCTGTTTTTTATTTTACTTATATTTGTTCATATTTAATATTTACTAGCGGTATTTCTTCTGCTGCGGTGTGTTTCTGTTTGTTTATTTCATATGTATTTGTTCTGTTTGTTTCTTTTTTATTTTGTATTTTATTGTTATTATTTGACAAAAATATAATTTCATATTGAAACATTTACTAGCAATATGTAAATATTACCTAATCAAAATCCCTCGCACTGTCATTGTGGACCTTGCTACCTGATACCTAATCCCTTACCCTTCGTATGCTGCGAGGAACTGAACACAAATTTTGTACCTACCTGTTAATGTGCGAGGAACTAGACGACTCGCTTTGGAAATAATCTTACTAATCATAACAAAAACCTTACAAAAGTACTACAAAGACTTAAAGACGTAAACTTAAAATTAAACCCTGCCAAATGCAACTTTTTAAGAAAAGAAATTTTATATCTAGGACATATTATTTCATCTGAAGGTGTCTCTCCTGATCCAGAAAAAACTAAAGTAATTCAAAATTATCCTAATCCCAAGGATGCAAACGAAACTAAAAGATTTGTCGCATTTACAAATTACTATCGAAAATACATTCCTAATTTTGCTAACATCGCGGCACCACTAAATAACCTGTCTAGGAAAAACGTTGACTTTATTTGGACTACTGAATGTCAAAACTCTTTCAATAAATTAAAAGACGCGTTAATTCACCCACCTATATTACAATATCCGGATTTTTCTCCAGATAATGATTTTATTTTAAGAACAGACGAATCAGGCTACGCTGTAGGCGCTGTTTTATCTAATGGGAATGACAAGCCAGTGGCATATGCAAGCAGATCTTTAAACATAGCAGAAAAAAGATATTCAACAATAGAGAAGGAGCTGACAGCAATTATTTTTGCCGTAAAGCATTTTAGGCCGTACCTGTATGGACGAAAATTTTTAATTCTTACTGACCATCGACCGCTTGTATATCTTTTTGGCATGTCTAATCCTTCTAGCAGATTAACTAAGTTTCGTTTAACTCTCGAAGAATACGATTTTACAATTCAATATGTTAAAGGTAAAAATAATGTAACGGCGGATGCATTATCTCGCATAGAAATAACGTCGGACCAACTCAAGGCAATGAGTGACAGCGTAAATGAAACAATATACGTCCAGACGAGGGCACAAACAAAAAATCTCAACGAAAAAATTCCAAATAAAAATAATATTCTCCATATAAGGCTTGATCACCCTGGAATGGTGGAAATTCTCAAACCAACTGAAAACTCAATTGAATTAAGTGTAATATCAGACAAGGAATTCTGCGCAGTAATTAATAATAATTATTATGATTATAAAATAGGGAACTTTATTTTTGTAGAAAAAGAAAATATAATTTATATGAAGCAGGAAACTCGATCGACGTTCGCATTAACTGCATCGTTGAGAGACCTGAAAAATATTTGTACAAAATACAAAATTCCGGAAATTTACCTAATAAAAAATAATGCATGCATGCAAATAATTAATGACTTAAGCAAAATTCCAAACGAAATAAAAAATGCAAGTATTAAAATTTCTATCATCAAAAATATAAAAAAAATTGACGACATTGAAACTAGGAAAGTGATAATAAACGACTTTCATATCCTTCCAACCGGAGGTCATGCAGGGATCAACCGGTTATATAACAATATAAAAAAATATTACTTTTGGGTAGGTATGAAAAAAGATATCGAAAACTTTATAAGGAAATGTGACGATTGTCAGAGGTACAAACATTCTAGGCCTAATGTGGAACCAATGACCATCACAACAACAGCAAAATGTGCATTTGAAAAAGTTTTTTTAGATATCGTCGGACCACTTGAAGTAGATGCTCAAAATAATCGATATGTACTAACTCTACAGTGTGAGTTAAGCAAATTTGTGGAAGCTTACGCTTTACAAAATAAAGAAGCTGAAACTGTGGCAAACAGTTTTGTTAATAATTTTATTTTACGGTATGGAATCCCGTCAGAAATCGTTTCTGATCGTGGGTCGGAATTTCTTAATGAAACTCTAAGTAAAACTTGTAAACTCTTAAAAATTAAAAAATTAAACTCTACAGCTTACAGACATCAAACTTTAGGATCTCTTGAAAATACGCACAAGTCTCTTAATGCATATTTACGTATTCAATGTCAAAATTTTAAAAATGACTGGTCTTCCTGGTTACCATTTTGGTGTTTTTGTTATAATAATACAGTACATACGGAAACCAAATATACTCCGCATGAATTAGTTTTCGGCAAATGGTGCAACATCCCATCTAATACTGGGTGTCTCATTATATTCTGACTGATTTCAAGAGCTTATATCTTCGAAACGGTTCTAGATAATAAGATGCGGTTTCCACAGTTAGGTTTAAAATTACCGTAAGTTTTGTTGTGACACATTTATATAAATGGCGTACTTCCGGTTTACCCGCTAGAAATGTGGCGTATTTTCAGAATACAGTAGATGTAATTTTTTAAATGGGACACCCTGTATATTAAGCAATTTCTTGAAAGACGCATATTTTTACTTTTTATCGGTACCTTAAAGTTTAAAATCTGTGCACAGAAAGCGAAGTTAGATAACTTTAACTGGGATACTGTAATGATTCAGATATCTTATTAATAAATAATAATCAAGGAGGCGTTAATATGTCACGTCACAAAAATATTGCGATCATTGACAGAACGTCACATTGTGTTAGAACCAGTTAGAACAAGATGGTATTTTGAACCAAAATGTTTGCTTTCAACAAGACGGGGCTCCACCCCATTATTCCAACATAGCAAGATAATCTGTTAACCAACAATTTGGAAATAATTGGATTGGTAAGACTGGTCCAATAGAATGGCCTCCAAATTCTCCAGATCTGACTGTTCCAGATTTGTGAAAGATAGAGTCTACAACCCGATGCCTGCTAGAATTAAGGAATTAAAAAATAACATACGGCAGGTAATGGAAAATATTCCTCTTGAAATGCTGACAACAGCATTTGACAACTTGGTTCGATTCCACAAATGTATAGACAAAGAAGGAACTCACATCGAACATTTGTTTTAGAGTGCCCTGAAACATGTTTCTATTTGTTTTTTACAGTTCACTTTAGCTAATAAAGTTCCAACTTTATATCTAAATCATTACAGTATTCTAGTTAAAGTTATCTAACTTCGCTTTCTGTGCACCGATTTTAAACTTTAAAATACCGATAAAAAGTAAAAATATGCGTCTTTCAATAAATTGCTAAATATACAGGGTGTCCCATTTAAAAAATCACATCTACTGTATTCTGGAAATACGCCACTTTTCTAGCGGGTAAACCGGAAGTACGCCATTTATATAAATGTGTCACAACAAAACTCACGGTAACTTTAAACCTAACCGTGGAAACCGCATCTTATTATCTAAAACCGTTTCGAAGATATAAGCTCTTGAAAACAGTCAGAATATAATGAGACACCCTGTATAACTCAAAAAGTAGATCCTGTTTATAACTTCGATAATTACCCTATAGAGCTTAAATACCGATTACAAGAGGCGTTTAAAGACGCGAGAAATAATTTATTGACATCAAAAAGCAACCGAAAATTAAAATATGACAAAAATTGTAAAATTGTTCAATACGACATTGGTGACAAAATTTTATTGAAAAATGAAGTAGGAAATAAAAGTGAGTCAATTTATAAAGGTCCTTTTATTGTTACAGAAGTTAAATCACCAAAGATTGTAATTAAAGTAGGTAAAAAATTGGTAGAGGTTCATAAGAATAGAGTTAAGTTATACTATGAATAAGAATATTTTTTTTTATTTTTTATTTTTTTTAAGTCCCGTAGGAGGTGTAGTGTGTGACACCCTATAGTTACAATAGTGTGTCACACCCTATACATTATGTATAATATGTTTTAGTATTTAAATATAAATATGTAATTAATTAATATGCAATATTGCTTAGGCTAGGATTTTAGATAAGTAGGTTACTTTTCGAATAGAACAATAATTATAAGAATATAGCAGACAACAGATTATACTACGCATTACTACAATAAATATATATTATATTTGGGGTTTTAATAGACCTATTATGTTTGATTTCGAACATTAAAAAACATCATCAAAATAACCAATAAAGGTTATTACACTCAGCTCTCAACTCGTAGCCTTCCGCTCACCGTTAAACGTTTTATTTTGTTAAGTTTGTTACCGATCCGGTTCCCGGAATTCATAATTTTGAAAAGACAATTCTGTTAGTTAAGTGGTGCATACCGAAGCAGATTTAGGAAGGTAAAATATTTTTAATAATCACAGTACCTATACTCAACAATTTCCGTACCTCCGTATTCTGTACTTTTGAAATAGTTTGATTTTTTTCTCTCCGTACCGGTTTATATTTTGTAAATTTTTGTGAAAACTTTTACTTTGGTAACTCTTTTTGAGTATAACCGGCAATATTAAAATATTGTAATTTGTTTAAAGAAAATTTGCTTCCAATATAAGAATTAGATTTTAATAGTGAAGAAATTTAATTTTCTTTGTTTTTCCGACATTTGAATTAACCGTTGTCGAGTAGAAACTCTTTTTAGTTTTTTTTTTAATAAAAGTTGATTTGTTCTAGAAAAATTGTTTTTTTTATTTATTGCTAAACAAGTAATTGGTATTTATTGAATATTCGCCGACTCTCGATTGAGGGTACGATTTTATGTCTTTTCAATTACAGGACATTTATATTTAATTACAGGACGTTTATATTTAATTGATACTGTTTAGTATTGTGATATTTTAGTTTTATTTCTACTCTGGTGTGTCGATAATAAGTTATTTTTTTACTCTTGAATTTTATTTCCGAGTTAGTAGTTTTCAATAGCTTCTGTTTAATAACTCCGTTAAATCCGAAGGGTTTCTTGAACTTGGAAGAGGCTTAGCCACAACTTGTTCAGTTACCCGGCA
>CAJUYI010001550.1:29805-51278 GCA_910591695.1 Galerucella pusilla
TTGAATCCGAAGGGTTACTTGAACTTGGAAGAGGCTTAGCCACAACTCGTTCGATTACCCGGCAGATTTAAACGTTCTATCACCTTTCCTTGGATAATATATTTTATTATAATCGCATTCTAGTAGCTTTCCGTGTCTCCTTTGCATCCAAAGGGTTTCCCGAACTTTGCTTATCTCTGTAGATTTAGGAAAAAGGACCACCGAGTATTAATGAACTAGAGAATTAAAGTTCAATTCGTTTTTAACCGTAAATATTAATCAAAAGACTGATATTCAAAACATCTGTATTCAACAAGACCCCTGGAATTTTCCGTAACCTCCATCTGAGGCTATCTGGAACTCTTGACACTAAGGGTCAAGGGGCCGTGGAGCAAACCACGTTAAAAATCTGGCGCCCGAGCATTCCGTCGAAAGATTTTCAGCTAAGGGTGTCCATAGTGACGTGTTCGAGTGGTAGAAGACCACGTATACAGCGAGGAACGCGTTACAGGTTTAATAATGGAGAATTGTTAATATCAAGTTGGTCGTTAAGAAGATTATCTGAATATTTGTTTTTATTTATCTCTAGGGCTTCTAAAAGATTTAATTTGAAGGATTTAGTTTCTATATGCAAAATTTCAAAATTTGAATCGAAAGAGTGTTGGTTTGCTAATAAATGATTTGAATAGTTGGAATCTAATTTTTGATTGTCATAACTACGTTTGTGTTCTGAAATTCTAGTTTTAGAATTCCTAAAAGTTCTACCTATATAAATTTTATCACAGTTTTGAAGCAAATATTCAAGTCTAAAGTTTCTAAAAATGATTTTATTTTTAAGGATGGTATTCCAAAGTAAGTTAAGCTTCTAAATTGGTTATTTTTGTTTTTATCAGAAGGAAATACTTGTTCTAGAGTATGTTTTCGTATCATGCGAATGAAAACGACTAACTAACACAAGAAATTCTGATAAAGTTGTCTGATTTTGACAACATAAGTCTTACAACCCCGGACACGGCAGCCAACTTTTGGACCGTAACTTCCCCCTTTATATAATAGTAGTTTGTGCAACTAGTGTGGATATGATGGCCATATCGCACGAGGACGAAGTTTGAGCACGACGCCGTAGATGGAGTGCTCAATCGTTCGAGTGCGATATGGACAATCCACACGAGTCGAACAGTATATTTTTTCTACGACCCATTCAAGAAAAAGTCAAAACATTTGAATAAACTGTAAAATAAATATAGCTTGAAATTAAAAAATTTCAACAATTTTATTCACAATCGTACCAATTCAATTTTATGTCTTCACTAATTTTTTGTGATAAACGTACAGTTTTTAAATGCACAATTTGTATAATGTTACGGTTTCTTTTTTTAAATATGCGATGCTGTTATAAATAGATGTTGCCAGTCGGACTCCCGCAAAAAGGGTACCGTACCTTTATTTATAATAATATTCTGCTAAATATTTCAAGCGTCTGCCTGTTGTAGTTATCAATATTGAGCAGAATAATTATTTAAAAATAAAATTAACAATTGAAAAAAAATTTCTTCACCCGGAATCGAACTCGGGTCTACCCTCACGAAAGTCCGGTATGTTAACCACTCGGCTACCGAGATTTATTAAAAGTACATCTCAGAAGTATTACATACCTTCATAAAAACTGACCTTCATCGGTAGTCCCTTAAATACCCATTTTATTCTGTTTTTAGTATTTGTTATTAATTTATAAGGTTTATTTTATTCAAGTTTATTTTTATAAATAAATATTCTGGATCCAGTGCTTCTGGGAGAGACTTTTTTTGACAAGTTATTTTGACGTTTCTTTAAATTGAAAAAAAGATGAATGACGAGTACTAAACGCGAATGCTGATTGGTGGTTTTCATATACGTTCTAGGATGTATATGAAATTATATACGTTCAGTTAACCGATATGGCCTACATTCCCATTCTCTAAACTGTGCAGGAAATGGATAATATACATGTGGGTGTAGAAAAATAATTATTCCATTTACACTTTGGAAATTTAGATTTTGTTAAGTGGCTGCGATTGTTACTACATATGTCAAAATTGCAAACTTATCGTAAATGAACTATACGCTATTTCTTCTTATCAATTCGGCTTAATTACGATACGTGCAGCTCAAGGAAAATCCAGCCATAAATAAAAGTATCCAATAACACCAAAAAATTGGAATATATTTTCACTAGAAATCTATACAAGTCGTTTCAATGTACAACTTTAAGAGCGCTTTTAAACGAGCCACTCTGTGGCCGGCTACTAGTGTCTGAAAAGAATTGCGGCTAAAAATACATTAATATAAATAGATGTATTCATCTGTCTCTTGTGGATGAGGCCACAATGTGTCTCGTCTGAAAGCGCTCTAAAACTTACAACTACTATCCTACAAATCCTCATGATCTATTTGAATTCTTGAATCATTCATTTCGCTTGAATCGGCATCGACTTCTTTGTGTGTTTTCATATGTTTGTTGAGATAAGATTTTTCCAAAAATCCTTTATCGCAAATCGGACATACGTGACATCTATCGCCGACGTGAATTCTTTCATGTACTTTTAGATTATAACTGCAATTGAAAGCTTTTCCGCAGTAACTGCATATGTAGGGTTTCATTCCGGTATGTAACAACATGTGCTTTTTCAAGGTGGTCCTATACGAAAATAATTTCGAACAAGTGTGACATTGGTAAGATTTCGTTGCGGGAACTTTTCTGTGTTTCATCATGTGCCTAAAAATTGGAAAACATATATATAAAAACCATCTTTGGAATCAATTGAGGCCAATTATTAAAATTTGTAGAATGGAAATATTTTGTTGAATTATCCATTTGTAGATATAAAATTTTGTTCTTCAACAAATACATACTCTGAAAAGAATATCGGGAAATGTTCTTTAAAAAAGCACACTTGAAAAAATTGTCGAAATATTTTTTTTTCGAAAGTTGGCTCAACTGTCCTTTCTACTAGAGGCAAATATGAACCTACAGGATTACTACAGAATCAGCTGGTTTGGCAAAGCTATATATTTCAGTATTACAGCTAGAATGGCAAAAGAGTCCGTCAAATCTTCTGCATCCCAACGGCCTATTCAACGATGAAGGAGTTACTCGTTTAGATACCGACGCACTATCTGGTGCCAGTGAGGTGGAGCTTTAACCAACAAGGTCAATAAAGTCACTTATGAAAATAACCCAGTGGCAACATATCGAGATATGGCATACCGATCACAGTTTTTTCCTGAAAGAAAATCGGTGCTTACACTTTTGTACTGGATACGGCACAAAAATATTCAAATTTACCCCATAGAATATTGTGACTTGCCACTTGCCACTTGAAATGTCGCTTAATACCAAACTGTTAGCAAATCCCGGGCTATAGACCCCGACGAATATTGAATTACACTTCTAAGTCGAACGAATTTTGGTTTGCAGTTGGAGGTGAAGATTTAGCTATTGTCCAACTTTAACAATTCCGTTACATGTATTGTTAGTGATTTTAGCGCAAATACGCCCAAACCGGTCTACAAGTTGTCGCTTCTAATTGCAAACCAGAATGGCTGGTGTTTAGTATCTTGTAGATATACATACCAACCCCGTTTGCCTTTGAAGTGTAATTCATCATCCTTCGGGTTCTATAGCCCGGGAACAAGTTATTTCTTCTTGGTTGAACAGTCACCGTTTTTGAAACATATTTTTTATAAACTGTTAGAATACTTACAACTATTCTTCGATATCTATTGGCAACAAACTTTATTAAATACGACAATATTAGAGGAAACTGTAACAATACGTTGTTGAAATTTAACTCAATTATTATCAATGTAATGTTTGTATTGCATTTGATCCGCTCCAAAATTGTACAATATCAACTTTCAGTTGTATTCTTCCAACACAATATCTTTGCAAAATGTCTAATAACGAAATTGAATACTCAACACTGTATATACTACCATTGAACACCCGACGGTACGGTTTGAATCGCTTCCGCACAGTTTGCTGTGAAATGCCAAGTGCACGGCCTGCTTGACAGGTGGATTGTGGTGGCGAACGAACAAAACATTGTCTATCTGTATCCACTGTTGCGTCTGACACTCGTGGTCTTCCGGTGCTTTAATGATTATCAAGTACATCTGTGGTCTTGAATTGTCGATACCATCGTAGAATACTCTGTAGGATCAATTTCGCATTCCCACATTCCAACACAGAAAATGCTCTGCTGCATAGTAGACATTTTTATTAATGCGGAAGTGACGTGTGCGTGCGTGACGTGGGCGTGCGCATGACAAGCTGCCTCCGCAGCCGAAAGTTTTAAACGTAGAGGTAGACATGTTATTTATTGTTTTATTTCATATTTACCGTATTCTAGCTTTGTCAAACCAGTTGATTCTCTAGTAGTAACCCTGCCCTATCTTTGAAGGAACTCTGAACCCTATTATATCGGCTAGAACAACTCTGAACCCTATTATTTCGGCTGGAACTCTGAACCTACTATCTCCGCTGGAAATCTGAACTAACTAGCTCGGTAGGAACTCTGAAAGCTCTAGGCATTGTGTGTAGATGGTGACAGAAATCCACTCTCCATTAATCCCACTAAAATTAATTTTATCTTTCACGAGGTGAAGAATAATGAAAAGGCAAAATATCTAGACATTACGCTGGATGAAAACGCCCGACTCCTATTTGGAAAAAGTAATTCGCAAAAATAATTTAGCATTATTAACATGCCAAAGACTCTGTGAAACAAATTGAGGATGATAACCAGACATAACTACTGGCTGTTCGTGTTGGTAGTCAGATCTCTGTCACATAATTATCAAGTCGTGGTTTGGTGGAGCAAATGCCAGCAAAATATGCCGCGTGTTACACTCACCAGACTACAGAGACAAGCCAGTCTGGCGATTACGCCCTTTCCCAATTCCTACGGAGGCGCTGGAAACCATCAATAATTAAAAAAAAATTGGAACTTACGTGTAAATATTGGAAACGTACAATCCACACGCCGTACACAAAGCTTTCATTTTATCACTTGGATGTTTCGATGCTTTATGGTAAATAATATTTTTAAACTTAAGATTACAGATGGGACAATAACCTGGATTTTTATTTCCTTTAAAATGTTCGCTATGTATGTGTAATTGACGCGTTCTTGCGTTCAAGAATACTTTATAACAATATTTGCATTTATATACTCCCCATTGATGACAAACGTGTTCGACTTGTTCTTGTTGTGAAAATCCTTGTCCGCAATATTTACACCTAAAAAAGCAAATGTTGAAAAGTGTAAAATTTGCATAATAAAATCGTAAATTTGCCCAAAAAATGCACGCTAATGCACGGGAAAAATGAATGTTTAGACAGGCTGTTTCATGGCAACCCTCACTAAACATATGTTGGTGACTACTCAACCGATTTGTATAAAAATTGGCATAGATGGAGAACAAGAAGTTATATCGAATGTATGGAAAATATTTTGACAAGCATGTCACTACTGGTTATGCCGAAAGTGAACGACAACTTTGTTATTTTAAATGTAACACCTTGTATCTTTGCTAAGTTAAATTTTAATAGGTGTATACCTACTGGGAATAGAACCGTTTTTGATATCGTTTTTCGACCCAAATGCGTGGTAGTTGTAGACATGACCAGTTTTACATGGTAAAAACCAGCTGGTTGGAATTAGCATGTATTCGTATCATGCTGCTTAATACATCTATAGAGATTTATAAAAATCTTATGAAGGCCATAAAACCTTTTGCCTTGAAAGTGGACTTAGCAGGTTAACACTATAAAGTGACGATATATTAAAACTTACCGCAAACCTAAGGGGCTTGCAATATTTTAGGTACTTTGTATTCCTATTCTTATATCCTTTTTCTAAGATTTTCTAGTTCTCAGTCAATCTCGTTAGCCTCATAATTTGTATTGTTAATCAATTTCGTTTTCTTTTGCTCCAAACTATATATAGATAACGCAGAATAGTAAACTATATATTATCTGAGATGATACTTTTTTCGTTCTTGTTTTTTAATAAGTTCTTCTTTATTTAGACTTATGAATTTGTAATGCTTGTGTATATTTAAAGTGAATATTCTTACAATACTGTTTCATTTTATCAGTTATTTCCACATTATCTGATCCCACTTTAATAGGGATATCATAAATTATTCGCCTTGATATTAAAGATCTTTTTAAAAGGTTGTCTGTCAACATTTGTTTATTAATGGAGAATCCACTGTCGCCCCATATAGGACAAAGTAAGTATCTTTTTAAAAATATGAAATACACTTATATAAGACCCATTATTGCAAAAAAATAGAGTAAAATTAATGTAAAGATACGGTCTAATTAACTGAATTATTATTTTGTTTACATGTTTCTTTATAAGATTCCCCGAAGTTACAATCACTAATTATATTGTTTAGTTGAAGGTAATAATAAAAGAGTACAGCTGACTAATTGCTGTACAAACATTCTGGCTTTAAACTTTACTCAGTACCGATGGACTCTCGCACTTTGTTTCACGCATGGATTTCAATCAGAGTCTGTTCTCCCTCGAATTTCCAAGCTTTACAATCCTTCGGGTAAATGTGTGCTCTTAACTTACCTTTTATATCTGTACTTTGTTGAATAAGTACGATTTTCCGTATGGATAGTCATATGACGAGAAAGATGTTTGGGGTTTGAAAAAGTTTTGCTGCATTCGACACATTTATGAGGTAGTTCACCTCCTTCGTGGGTTAACAGATGACACTCGTAGTTAGATTTGATCACAAAACCTTTATTACATTTGTCGCATCTGCAAACAACTAGTTAATTAAAAATATAAATAATAATTAATAAGTATATACCTAAAAGGAAAATTTTTACTGTGTATCAGCATGTGAGACAACAAATAACTTTTCTTTTTGAAAGTACGATGACATTTTTCGCACTTGAATTGATCGTGTGTCAAGTGATGATGTACGTGCAATATATATTCGGAAGCTTCAAATTCGTAGTTGCAAATAGGACATTTATGCAATTTCTCACTTTCTCCGCTCAGTAGATCTTTGACATCTCGAGCAGGTGCGTAAAATCGTGTTTTCGGTGATACTTTTGGAATATTTAGATACTTTTCTAAAGTCTTGTGAGATTTAACGTGTGGTATGAGTTTGGACATCGATAATTTAATCCAACATATTGGACAAGTATGTAGTTTCATCTTCTGTTTATTAGTTTCAACTTCAGATAGGTTTCTATATGTATTTGATGAAATTGTATTATCAAGTTTCGGTGAATCTTCAGACTTGACTCGTAAAATATCAACATTTTCCGTACTAATATCAATTTCTAGGTCTTTTGATTCTACTTTACAAGGAACTTCATTCTCTAAATTATTTTGTTTAGTGTAATCATGGTCTTTTGCTGCAGAGCCCGACATATGATTGTCGATATTTTTCAATGGTCCATTAACGTAATGTAAGATTGATGATGCTTTGTTGAATGTATATTTGAAAGTTATGAATAATTTCAAATGATTATGACATTGCGGACATATTTGGCGTGGAAAATTGTCATCAACGACCACCTAAAAGGAAAAATTCATATTTTTATTGCACCTAGCTACGTCAAACAATATATTATTATGTTGTGCTTCTACATAAAATTTCAAATATTTAGCGAAAAAAAAAAGTTTGAAATTGAATACCAATAGGTCAAAAGTAATGAGAATTGGTGAAGACCAGAAGCTAATAAGACAGAAATTAACGGAAAAAAATTCAACTATAACAAACTTTTCCTCTGTAAAGGTGACCAAATTGTACCAAAGAAAAAAAGTCAAATATACAGGAATTGAAAATTGATGTAAAATAAAGACTATGTATGTACATTGGGGTGACATTTGACATTTACTGACTACTAAAAAATCTATTGTGTCCCCTACTTCTACTTAGTTCCTGAGGAAAGGGTTGCAGCTGCAACTGTCTTTGGGAATATTAAAAACTTGGTTGCGGACAAGAATGTCGGAAAATTGCTTGAACAGATTGTTTTTGAAATATACATCAATATATTATAAATGTTAACATTGATAATGTTATCGAAAAATTTACTAAACAGCGAATTTATTTTGTTATTTGAATTAGTTAGTATTGTCGTTTTACATAGACAAAAAAAAGTGTATATTTTCATTATTAAAAATTAAGCAGTCACTGCAATTTTATTTTCCAATTAAACTTTATTTAAAAGAGTAATTTAATATGAGACTTCAGCTTTATTTGGAGGTACTTGTGACCTTGAAATTTTGAAAATGTGCTACTTTGAGCTCGCTACGCCCACATTCAGCATCTTCCCTCAACATATGTTTTTCTTAGTTACAACAATGAATATCGAGTCTGGATCCGCCTCTGAGAAAAGTATGTAATTATTCATATAGTCTGTAATAAAATATCAGTATTAAACTCACCTTATCGCCAACGATAGATTGAATAGATTCTAGAACAGTCATTTCCAGGATATTTTTATTTTCAAACATCATCTTTTCATCGATTGATACCAAATTATCCGATATTTTTAGACAAACCCTACAAATCCTATGAATATCAGTAAGATCTATTAAATGGTTTGATTCTAAACCTGCAAACAATTTAAAAAATTAAAAATTTTGATTTGCCTGGTACACTTTTTTTCCCCAAAATAAACCCAACTTAACTCAAAATGACAATCAATTACATGTGTCAAAGTGCATTATCCACGATTTCATTTAAGTGAGATAAAATGCGGATAATTTCCAAAATAGCAGATGGTTGGTCTATTAGACGACTGTCGCATGAATCTCCTCAGCAGGGGCCAAATAAGGACAGTGACGAGTTTTTTTTTTCCCTTCGGAGCCGTCCTTTCGCCGGTACCACCTCAGCCTCCTGGGCTTATTGTGGATCAGTGACGAGTTTACTCACCGGTCACTGTACTTTGAGGAAGCAGATGAATTCAATCGGCATATATAGGGAGGAACCTATTTGTCGGTTGTGCATGGAAGAGGAGGAAACAGCCTCTCACATAGTCTTTGGTGAAGCATTATCTAATTGGAGATATAGATTCCTAGGACTAGAGTATCCAAGAGTGGATTTCTCCAAGGACCTAGTGAAAAGACTGTTGAGCCTGATAAGGGCTACTGGTCTCTTCATATAAACGTCAAAACTAAGAGCACAAAAAGTCTAAAGGCTGAGGTGCCGAGGGCTCTAAGCCTCTGACCGGTGGTAAAAAAAAGGTGAGAAAATGATCAAACTGTTATAGGAAAAAGAGGAGCTGGAAGACCAGTTCTAACTATAGCGTAGCAGAACGAAGTATTAACTAATTACTTACGTGAAAATTCCTTTATTACGGCAAGACATGCAAAAGTTGCAGTAAACTTTAATGATTCAGTAACAATCTTAATGAAGAACATAAACAAGGTAGATTAATCCTTGTCTTAAATTATGTTTAAGCGATACATAAAATTTTTGGGACATATCAAATTATGACGGCCATATTGGAGTTTATACCGCCTCGGAGTAGTTTTAATTAAAATTATATTTCTTCGAATCTGGACGATTCTCTAAGTTTAGGCTTGGATGTATAGAGGAGATTTAGTAAAATCGGAGAAAGATTTATATACATAATATATTATATGAGGTAATGTTGCCTTCAGTTTGTAGAATCTTCCCCAACAATAATTTTTTTTGCCCTCTGTGTACTCAATTATGGACCCTAGTAGAAGAGACCTGGGAAAGCTTAACAGAAGATGAAAATTTAACATTAAATCCAATTGACTCAATGCCTACAAGATTATAAGAATTTATAAATAATAATGGAGCTATGACGCTTTATTTATTGTATGTAAACTTTCATGGCTGGAATTTGTTTCAAGTTTTGATTGTTTTTAATTGACGTCGGTCTGTTTCTGCTACTATGGTCTATAATCTATTTGTAAGTTTATTTGTTTGAACTGCTTTGATTTTGAATTACGTAATTTTGTTTAATTGTGAATTTTTTTCCTTTTTGCTATTTTTGAAATTTTCTGGCTACACATGTACATATCTTTAAATCCAGTCTTCTAATTCTTCTTTATGCCGTGTTACTACAGCATTAAAGTTCACTGCAAATTTTTGCATGTCTTGCCATATTAAAGGGATTTGAATAATCTGTTGAAGCTTTGTCTAGCTCTAATCTAGTTTAAACTCATCAACCTTTTCTATTTTTCAGTTTGCATTGTCCCACATTTTTTTAAATCTATTTAGAAAAATATTCGATCTAGTAACAATGTAACATTCATGTATTCATTAAAATATCACACTATTACTAAATTTAAGCTAGTTTCTCTTTTTGTATAAATGTTATAATGAATTTTTATTTTTGGCGTTTTATTGGGCGGAGTAGAATTCAATGAGATCTCTGGCGGAAAAAAATTGTAACTGTCGCAACGAGTAAAATAATTCGTTTTGCATTGTTTTTGTATTATATTCAATAATAATATTGTTTATTGCCAATAAATATAATAAAAATTGGTACAAATAAACGGGTTAACCACGAAGTAAAACCAAGTTACTTGTATGTGGTGACAATTACAGTTAGAATGATTGTCAACTAAAGTTTCATATACTTAACTAATAAATAACTTAACCTAACTGAAACAAGCAATTTCAAACATTCACAATATGAGTATTACAATCTAAAAAATACAAAAAACACAAGTATACAAGATGGATACGTTACATATTCAATTAGTAGTAGTAGTATAGTGGCGTTTATTCATCATTTTTTTTTTTAATACATCACTTGAAAACATGTTAAAAAACAAAATAAACATCTGAAACAAACCACGAAGTAATTAGATTATTTGTATGTGGCACACATGAAAGGATAATCTAAGAGCTAAGACTAAAATCTTATAAAACCACTAACTATATCACATTATAGATCTCATTTTCAATTTTCAATAAGCTCTCGCACGACATCTCGAGATGTACTCAGTATAAAGCTTCTGATTTTTTGCTTATACTTTGGCAGCCTATGTTCGCCTTTAATGTCGGTTGGAAGCGAATTGTATATTTTAGGGCCCAGGTAGGAATAGCTGTGTTGTCCTACAGTTTTTTGTTTATGAGGTGCTATATATGATACATATCATACATATATTCAAGTTAACGTAATTACCGTAAATTCGTACTTTATTTGTTTAATTTTGTGTCGGTGACAAGTTTAAAACTGTGTTTTTCTATTTAACTCAACTGTCATCAATTCTGAGGTAATATTCTTATACAATCAGAGATATTATGGAAGAGGTTATGTTATTCTATTTTTTGTTTTCATTGCAGATCAAAGAGAAAATAAGTCGGTATTGAAGATTTAAAATATTACTCAATAAAACGTACACGTAACACAAAATACTAAAGCACAATCAAAGAGAAAGCAAAAGTTTTACAAAACACACTGAAAATAACTAAAACAGCAAAATAAAACCACTTAAATATCAAAGGGCTTATATGGCAGCTGGTTTGTTTTACTCGTTGCATTTCAGAGCGCCATCTATCGAATTCTACTTTTCCCAATTGCTTTACAAAATTTAATTTCATCATTTTTATTGAGGCATCACTGCCTTAGAAATTATATCATAACAACTAGTTTAGCATTGATACATTTTGGAAGACCCATTTACACAGTTAAAAAAACACTATTTTCGATTATTATAGTTGTACTAGTTTTATATGACGCGCACTGTACTGTGAGACATAAAACTTACTTGTACTATTTTCTCCACTACTTTCTATATTAGAAGATATCCCTGTTTTGGTCAACAGTTGCTTAAAAAGTTCATTTTCTTTGACTAAATCATTGTATTCTGAAGAATCTACAAGTATTAAATCATCACTTGGTTTTTCGTGTAATACAGTGGCTGGCTCATCAACACTTTCATATGTATTGTCTTCAGGCTCCATTTTAACATCTACATATTCAACTTCTATATTCGGATTCTGGGTTTTAATGTCTTTTAAGATATGTACATTTGTAAAGTCATCTTGGTGAGAGATTAATTTAGCTGAAATAAAATTAATTAAATGAACTAAGAGTAGTAGTTTGGACAAGAATTACAGAAAGGCTTTCAATCCAGTGGTTAAGCTATCAAACAGGGTACAAACAGACTGTGTGAATAATTATTTTTTCTGCTACATAAAGTACGTAGACATCCTTTGCCGTTACGACGTCACCGATTACACACTTTCGAGTGCGTTCCAATTTGTATGTAGTTATACCTAGTCTTATGAAAATATAGGTAGGTATAATATTAAATCAGTTTTTTCAACCAGAGATTAAAACATGGCATTCAGTAAAGTACATTCCTAATAATTATTGATATTGACATTTCTTCATGCATTGAATCTGATTTAGATGTAGCACAGAATGCTTCTAATAATTTATTGCCCAAAAAATATGTGAATATTTAGGAAACAAAATACAATTTGTTTAAAGAATGTTGTAGTGAGTAAAGAGAATTACTATTAAACTGTATTTTGATAAAATTTTCGGTAGTAGAAAAGATATTATACGCAATTCGTGAGATTAAGGCCTTTTTTATCGACTCGTGAGATTGTCGCATTCGCCTGCGGCTCATTTGGTGAAAAAAGGCTACTTTACTCAAATAACTATTTGTGTGTTGCCAAGAAGACTTTCAACTGTAATCTGGACAACAAATATGTTTTCATTGTTTATTATTATTATTAAGCACAAATTTGTTGTAGCTTTTTTGTGTTTATCTATATATTGATGACTACTCAAACGATTTATATGAAAATTGGCATAAATGGAGAACAATTTATTGCGAATTTATGGAGAATATTTTGATCGCCATTACTTGCTTTCTATTTAGGTATGCCAATATATAGATAGTCTAAGCTCGTCGTGCATCTGTATAGAGGCAATACTTTTTTCAGTTATCTACACAAATTTCCTTCTTATTAATTTACATTCGCAAATTAAAAAAAACTTACCAACTTTGGAACTACGTCCTGAGCGCCGTAGAATATTGGATCTATCAGACGAATACTCGTGCACTTTCTTTTTTTTCATGGTAGTTTTTTTAGGATTCTTGATAAATGTGTTAGAATTTTCTGTATTAGTTGTTGGAGCAATAGCTGTCGGCATTGCAGTTCTTTCTTCTACACATAAAAATATAATAGAGAAGTCATTTAAAACAACGAAAAGGTAATTATTTTTTACTAAATTTGAATATTTTACTGGCGGTAAACAGATATCTATAAAACAGACTAATACAACACTTTTCCAGTAACTTCTGGTGTTCCTAAAGGGTCTCATCTAAGTCCATTAAATTTAATCTGTTGAAAAATAACATGTTGTTTATAAAACAGTCACACTTTATTATTGGCTGATCTAGGTTCTGAGCAACAAACACTAAAAGTAGTAGTAGTAATTCAAAGCATATCCTGTATATGCATTACAGGAACAATGAAAATGAAAAATAATTCAACGAATGATGAGAAAATAATTCTCCAGATCGGTTCTTAAGCCTGTTGCCTTTCGGCAATGGGTTTTTGAAAAACTGTCATGTTCACTTTATTGCCACTCTCTTTTGATATTATTACGGAGCATATTTACACATAGAAATATAATTTTGAATCAACATTAGCAGGTAGAATAGAAAATGAAAAAGAGTGTCAAAGCCAAATGTTTCCATACCTATAGCAAAACAAAATATGTAAAGGTAAAGTATATTAAAAATCAAATGCAAATCTTAATCAAAGGAAAAAGTTGGCAGCAGGTGCAAAACAACAGAAACGATCAGAGAATAGCTGGTCATAGCAAACAATGAGTTCACTTTCAGGTAATTTATATCAGTGATTGCAGTGGTCAACTATTCTTTGATCGTTTCTGATTGAGGTTGGAACAGATCTATTGATTTGATTAACAGTTAAAAGAAGTTAGCCGTCACGGGACGCCCGACAGATGTAAAACATAAAATAATAATTATTATTACCATTGGCCAAGATTGTTGCAGCAATTAAATTAATGAAAATGGTATTTTATTCAATTGAAGCAAGGTGTAATACAATTTTGTATTAAATATATATATCTTTAATTCTGTAATACAATTTTTGATCAAATAGGTATATTTGCCGTAATATATATTGTGCGAACTTAAAGTTGTCGGCTCTTTGTTCGGCTGTAATTCGATATGTTACCGCCATAGTCTGTAATATAACTTAAAGGGGATATACTATTAGATAGCTGCATTAAAAATATTACGTCCACTACCTATACAATTTTTATTTCAACACAATTTTCTATTAAATACATTTTTTATTTTTGTTCAGTTTTGGGAGAGAGTGTAGACAATAGACTTATGATAACTAAAAGGAGACTTGTGATTTCAAAGTATTTAAAAATCCTTAAAAACTTACGTCAAAATTCAAAAACAGTACCACTGTTATCATAATTGGTGAGACATTTCGATCCATGTTCATTTTGAGTCAAGTTCAATGTTGACATTCACATACGCTCTATATACAACCGATTGTTTGACAATTTGATAAATTGGCATATCTGAAGCCAAGTGGTTAATGTGTCCTATTGCCAAAATTATACAATTCTTAATAAAGTTAGAATCCGGGTCGCGGTGACAATTTTTTTTCATTTTTTCAATTCTGAATAACCTTCAATAAGAATAATTTTTTAATGCGACCAATATTTTCAAATTAATATCAAAAATTTTAAAAATTCAATTTTTTTTAATGGAAATTGTATTTATATAATTAAAACTAGGTGGGTAGTAATGAATGTATTTATTAACAAACATAGTATTATAAAATATTAATATTCAACTTTATCAAACTATATGACTTTATATCAGATGTAATCTCTCGCTCAGACGGTGTGCTGGTCCTCGACATGGAAGCGGTGCTGTAGATAGTTGCATAACCTAATAGTGATTGTTCTGCTCTGCAGGTGTAATAAAATTTGGGGGGTAAAGCGGAAACAATACACTTATGGTAACTGGAATATGAGAACGTTGAAAGCTCCGTCAATAGTTAGTTGAAACATTTGGATCCATTTTCATTTATACGGAATCTTCTTCAATTTTTCAAACTCCCTTAGTTCGAAATTTTTTCAGTTCAATCTCTGATATCCTTTTTTTCCAAGTCCTTGGGGCAGGTCAATTTTCCAAGTAAAATTTTTTTCATTTTTTTTGGGAAAATGTCAATTTATAATTTAAATTTCACATGTTTCAGGATTTTATTTAAATATGTACAGTAACCGAAATAATGAATTTATTCCGTTTGGCTTTTGTACCACAATTCACTAAAGAGGTATCAACTAATAATAATAATAATCTTTATTCAATAAATAACAATACAAAGGAGTATCTCACAGTAAAATATGATGAATAAAGGTAATGAGCGATAAGTGCTGTTCCACTTGTTTCGCGTAAATATAAAAAGGTTAATAAAATTAAAATTATTACATACAATACATACATCACATAAAAGTGTAAGTACTTATAAATATTGCCTAAAAATACAAATGATAATATAATATACTTATAAATAATAAATAATAAATTTATAAATAATAACCGAATATAACAACCGAAATAAAAAGAAATACACAACAATACAGAATAATAACAAGTTTCTCCTTGTTTATGCAAGCAGTACACTATAACCTATTAAGATCATGATTTGTTCAGATCACATATATGCATCAAAATGGCGATGAATTAATTGTCTTGGATTCTCATGAATGAATACTTTCAGTGCATTTTTGAATTGAGGTGGATATATAGATGTTTTTATTCGTTCAGGTAAACTATTATAAAATTTTGGCGCTAAGTAATTAAGGAACGTTGTGTTACTGTTTTCATCATATAGGGAACTAGGTGTTGATTTCGATTTCTTGTATTGTATGGATGGTTAGCTAGTAATGCTGTTTGTTTTTTTGGTGTGATATTTTATAAGAGTGTGAAAGAAGTATAATTGTCTGATGTCCATAATATTTGTTTCTAGGTACAGTTGATTAGAGTTGTACTGTCGATCTTTAGAAAAAATGAGTTTTAGAAATCGTTTCTGACATATTTCTAAAAGGTGTATGTACGTTTTCGCTGCAGCTCCCCATCCCAGTATTCCATAGCGGATATGGCTTTCCACAAGTGCGTAGTATAGTGTTTTTAGGAGGTGGGTTGGTAATATGTTTTTAAGGTATTTGAATTTCTATAAAATAATCTGTAGTTTTTTAATAATATATTCAATGTGAGATTCCCACCTTAAATGTGAATCAATGATGACCCCTAAATATTTAATTTTACTAAGCGGTGAAATGTGATAGGGCTTGTCATTTATACTTACGGTTAAGTTATCGAAAATTGGTAATCCAGTTCTGTTACAGCTAAAAGGGATGTAGTTTGTTTTTTCTAAGTTCACTGTGAGTAATTTACTATTTAGAAAAGATTTTATTTTACTAAAATCGTTTTGTGATTTGTCCTTTAGTGCTTCCCAAGTGTCAGCAGTATAGAGTATGGCCGTATCATCAGCGAAACCAAGAATGAATCCATCACTTTCGAGAGAATATAATTCATTCACATAAATATTGAAAAGAATCGGGCCTAAGACTGTACCTTGTGGTATTCCGAATTCAATTTCTCTTGCCTCACTGACGACTTCACCGAGTCTTACTCGCTGGTATCTATTTGATAAGTAATTTTCGAACAGCTTTAGACTTTGTCCTCTTATACCTATGTTTTCCAGCGATTTCAAAAGTAAATTGTGGTGAACCGTGTCAAAAGCTTTGGAAAGATCTATAAAAACGCAAAGACACGGGTTACTATCGTTTAGGGCTTTGGTTATTCTCGATGTCAAGGTTAATATCGCATCCTCAGTAGATTTCTTCTCTCTAAAACCAAATTGATTATTAGAGATTAAATTATATTTTTCTAGAAAAGAATCTAAACGATTTTTTAAAGCCTTTTCGAAAATTTTGGAATTGTGTGTTATCAGAGAAATAGGGCGGTAATTTGTGATTGTGGTTGGGTCTCCTTTCTTGTATAGCGGGATAATGAGTGATTCTTTAAAGTCCGACGGCCATATTCCTGATTCGAAACATCTATTAATAAGATTTTTTAAGGGTTCCAGAATATGATCTGCAACTGATTTGAGGGTTTCAGATTTGATGTTGTCTATACCAGCAGATTTTTTAATTTTCAGTTCCTGAATTATGCTTCTCAGTTCTTTAGAGTCTATTGGAAGGAGTACCATAGAATTGCACACGTTTTTATTTGCTGATATATAGGTTGGTGTTTTGCTTATCTTGTTTGCCAGTGTTTTTCCAATGGATGCAAATACTCCGTTAAATTCATTGGTAATATCTTTTTTATCGGTTATAAGTTGACCAGTATCATTTTTAACAGCATCAATGGTTCGTTGCGATTTATTATTTTTGCTACTTTTTCTCACTACATCCCATAATTTTTTTGAATCATTATTGTTATTTTCTATCTGTCTATTGTAATATTTTCTTTTGGTAATTTTAATCAAGGAGGTCAACTTGTTTCTATAGTGGTTATATTGCAGTTTCAATTGTAAGTCGTTGGGATTTTTAGTCACATTTTTATGAAGTGCGTTTTTTGTATTTATGGATTTAAGTAGAGCCTTAGTAATCCACGGAGCGATTTTCGTATGTTTTCTTTTTATTTGACGTTTTTCTGTGGATTCTTTGATTGCATTGGAGAATGTTTCTATAAATATATTAGTAGCAACATCTGGATTTTTTTGATTGTATACTGTGGTCCAAGCAGTGTTCGCTAATTTTTTATTTAGTGTTTTTATGTTTATTGTTTCGACGTAATTTATGTTGTCTCTTTTAATCAGTTTTTTCGTATTAAATATCACTTGTAAGATCGTAGTTGAGTGGTCTGTTATATTTGATTGTAATACGATTGATATGAATAATTATCGAGTAATTGTCGAAATCCATCTGACGTAAAAAAATGCAAAAAATCCATTCCTTCTAGCATATACAGCGTGTATACTTATGCGCTGTTGCCAAAAATGTGAAATTTCTTCAAAAACCAAGAAATTACAAGAAAAAGGTGTATATATATGATAGAAGGAATGGATTTTATGCGTTTTTTTACGTCATATGGATTTCGACAATTACTCGACAATTATTCATATCAATTATGATATCTGATGTTTATTTGTGAGTGGCACAGCTAACTTAAGATTAAGTTAGCAGAGCCACCCCCTATAAAAAAATTAAGAGCGCGACATTTGTTCTGTGTTCACGACAATTACATTTGGGTCATTCAACAATTGTTCAGTACATTTCTGGATGAAAAACTTTATATTTAACCAAGTTACAAGTGGGTATATTGTGTATATAATCAAGAGTATAACTGAGAAATCGGAATATTTCTTTCATTCGCTCATGAAGATCTGGAGATTCCACGGCAAATTCGTTTTATAAATGTCTGAACAAAAAAATAATAATAAATCATCACACGCGTATATAGGAGAAAACCCCACGACAAACACGTTTTGGTCATTTGACAATCGTCAGATAAATTATTATTGAAATAATAATAAATCAACAAAGTTACATAAGTGTACCACATAAGTGTTGTTCTATCATTCAGCTTTGAAACATAATTTTTTGCTTCTGAAAAATAGGAAGTTGCTTAAAAAGCTTTATATTCGTCAATAATGATATAGAAAATACGTAAAATGTCATTATACTTATGCGCTGTTGCCAAAAATACGAAATTTCTTCAAAAACCAGGAATTTCCAAGAAAAATGTATATATATATGCCGAAAGGAATAGATTTTTACGTTTTTTTCACGTCAAATGGATTTCGACAATTAGTCGTAAAAATTTTGATGCTTTTTGATATTTATTTATGGGTGGCACTGCTAACTTAATATTAAGTTAGCAGAGCCACCCCCTATAAAAAAAACCAAGAGCGCGACAAATTTCTTACGTTCACGACAAATTCTCGACAATTATTCGACAATTATTGGAATAGGTTTCATCGAATTATTTGCAAGTAGCTCTACTAACTTTATAGGGGTGTATCAACTTTCTTTCTCCTTTCTCAGATGCAATTCCAAGATCACAGATTAGTCGATTCATTGGAACATCTTTTAAATGTTGGCTCATCTATAGTCATAAACAACATAATATATAATCATAGATTTACACAATAGAAAAACAACAAATAGCAAGTAGGTAACTACATAGAAAAAATACTTACTACTAGTTTTTATATTGACTTACAGTTGACTTCTTTCAAAGATGTCTTCGGAACTGGGGAATATACTTCTATGGCTGAGATTTTTATTATATCTAGGTATGTTGAGTAGTATATTGATTCTACATCGTGTATTATAATCGAGGATATATAGTTATGAGGCGACTGATTCTTATAAGCATAAGTACATAGGTTGTGAAGATACAGACACCTAATATTACCAATATCTTCCGAATAAAGTAAATATGTGTGATATAGCTAATTTTTCTTATAGATAATTTTTAATATATAATTTTGAACAGTACTTAATTTTTGCAAAGCGTTATTATATGCTCCTCCCCATATCAAAATATCGATTCAACCAGTGACTTATAGATCATTAAAAGTATCTTCTTCGGGAGAAACTCTCTCTTCTGGTAAAATTTGTATATAAGTTTTCTTACTTTCTTGGTTAAATAATCAATATGACTTTGCCATTTAAGATGTTGGTCAATAATAATGCCCAAGTATTTGATTTCTTTTACTTCTTTGAATTCAAATACTTCGTTAATTTGATCTTTTTTTCCAGCTATTGTTATGGAGGTAAAATTTGGTCTGGTGGCTTCAGAAACAGTAAAAGCAACATACAATAGTGTGTTTTATTGACATTTAATGATAGCTGATTCAAATTTAGCCAGTTGGTGATATTTTTCATTTCATTTTGTAGAATCGCTTTTGTTTCATCCCAAGTATCCCCAGTAAAAATATAGTTAAAATAATACCCTTCTTGGTGTGCGTCATCGATTGTGACATATATACGGGTTTTCGGCATGTCGTTTATTTTATTTGCTATTTTGACATATAGCTAACTTTAAATTTGATAAATAAGATCATCAGGATTGTATTTAGCCAAATTCGAAAAGGCTATGCAATTAATAATTACCAGCTTCTTTTTTTAACTGAAAATACTTGAGAATTTTCAAAATACTGATGTTTTTCCGTGTATCTATGCATATTTTTGTATTATTCAAATGAATACAACAATACGATTAATATTCACTTTTCATAAACAATAATTGACCGTAAACAACAAAGTACAGACCTGTCAGTGTGACAGTAGAAAAAGACGTGAGATTATTGCCGCTACGAAAGTAACGCCTTCATAGTATTTTAAATTCTCGATTGATAGGTTGAGCTTGAGCGTAATCTAAACATCAACCAATCAAATTTTTGTAAGTCAAATATTAGGGTTAACGTTTGTAATACATTTAAACTGTTCATTATTGTGATATTTTGATTAGCATTAATCACAGACCTGCCTTTTTTCCATTTCTCCCTACGTAATGTGTTAGAAAAACATTAACAATCAATGACGCACACCAAGAAGGGTATTATTTCAACCATAACAACTGTATCATCTGCGTATGATACTATTTCAGCCATTGCATTTATCGAAAGAAGTGAGTTTATAATAGAGTGCAAACTAATTTGCTTAGATTAGCCGTGTACACTACAAGCTCTAACAAGTCGGCAAGTAGGTACTTGGCCCGAGAGTAAACTTTCAGCAAACTTCCTCTAGCGCTGCTGTTTACACGTATTGCAAGTGACTTGTGAGAGTACTCTAGGAAAATTTAATTGCTAGTGGACATGAGGCTTTACTCAAAATCTCCTTCTCCCACTAGTAACTGTCATTTCTTTTTCTTTTTGCAATCGATAAATTTTCTGCTTGATGGCAGGCCTTCTCCACGAAGGACATTTCGATAATTTGTTTGCCAATACACCCAGAGAATTATTCTATTTACCTTCTCTCTCCGAAGTACTGCATGTTGCATTTGAGGAAATTTGCCTACTCTTTGGTTGTTTTCGTTTTCTGGAACATACTTCGTGGCTTGACTGTGGTAGTTTTAAGGAAGGTACTGCATTTAATAAAAGATATTTTTTCTTACCAAGACCTGAAAAATTTGTAACTAATTTATATATTGTTCACCTTTACAAATAAGTTATAAACTATACCATCCACTATTAACTTAAACTATTACATACTTGGTACTAACTTTGACTATAGTAGTCTTCCCTTTTAAAATGTAAAGAGCACACGGACATACTATCTGTAGCTGGTTTCCCCATTTTTAATTTCGTTACCCAAGCCTTTCTTAGAGATATATTTTCCATAACTCCAAGCGTATTTTCAATATTTACCATTCTTCCCATGGGAGGAAATTTATGGA
>CAJUYI010001551.1:0-23244 GCA_910591695.1 Galerucella pusilla
AAAAATGATTTATTACTATCAACCAATTTCAAATCGAGTATAGATAAGTGACCAGTTTTCTTTATGTTTTAAGGTTTGTATACCTGTTAGGAGGCCCCTCTTAATATACAAAATGCTTCAGCTTTAACTGCAACCGTTTCGCCATAACCCTCCTAACCTAACCTGACGTTCTTTTTCCTGCTCAGCTGAAACTCTTCTCTTTTCCAAATTCCGAAAACAATTCAGAAAATAAATTCAAAATAACCTGATCAATATATACGTTCCCCATTATCTAAAAACCAACAGACCCAACCAATAAAATAAATAAATGTACCATCTTCATTTACAAAATTGAGACCATTATTAAAAAATGTAGCTCTGCCCTTGTGTCACACGAAGTTGAACAGCCACATTGAAATTCGAACAAAACAAAATTGAGGGTTTGAATGCTGCTCTTTAACGGCCCTGTAATATCGGGGAAGTGTGACGTAACTGTGTGTTAACGTTGCTGTGTATGCTGTTTGGTTGCGGTAGCCCGGGGGAATGGCTAGGTTCTCCAAAAGATTAGCGGAAATAGCATTTACGGGAACTGTGCGATGTTTGATTAGTGTTTCCTTAAAAACCGTGTTTTACGGGGAGCAATGTTTGAAGTTGTCTCTAGATCCGTTTGAAACTATATCCAAATTGAGGTTGCTTTTTGGGACTAATTTTTTCATTTTCGCTCCCGATCAAAATCTTGTGGAAATGTATAAAATAGAATCTCCTGAAAATTTGAACTCTTAATATTAACTTTAAGTACTCGCTCTAAAACGTTAGAATATTTCCCATTTATAATACACGTAAACTTTGATGATTTTTTTAGTATTTACATATATCTCAGCCGTATTTAATACTATCAGATTGTTCTAAAGTGAAATGTAGGTACTATGAAAGGTAAACTTTACAAAAGTACTTAGTGTGGCTCAGCTGTAATCTGCACCTGAGATGGTACCGGTCATTCAATCAGATTTTGCTGAAACATCCTGATTTTCTTAAGTTATTTTAAAAACGACTGGTTTTTAAAAAAAAATGTGATTCACAAACTTGTAGGAAATTCAATTACCTTTAAAAAGGTTCAATAAGTTGAATCGCTGAGATTGATATTTGTTAAGAACTGAAATAAAAAAACCAGACCCATGAAAAATATATTTGGGATCTTAGCGACAAGCTCTTTCATTTCTTATAATTTGCAAAACTTTTTATTTGATTTCACAATTTTTCCAGAATAAAGAAGGGATTGATAAATATAGATACCAAGCTTCAACGTAATCATCAGTAATTTTTAAATACAACACTCCGTATGCTTTCACACCATTTCAAATATCTGAGAGATGCAATTTTTTTTATTTCACTATCTCTAGTTTGAATCACAAAACATCCCCTGCGTTTATCTTCAATTGCTTCGATTATTCCATCATCAATTTCAACAAACAAAGCTTTCCTTCCCCATAAGTGCCACAATTACACAGGAAAATAAATATTCTCGGAATATCCTTTTAACCTCATCCCTGGGCACGTGTCCTTTCAAACTCCGCCCTTTGGCCTACAATTTCAGCACGCACTGTCCCATGGGAGATCAACGAAAAAACACATATAAAGTTGATGACAGAATGCTATAGCACAATGTATTTATGTTAATATTTTTTTCTCCCCCTTGACAGAATAAATATAGATTTGTATAATTTTGTTGAAGCTTTCGAAAATCTTATATAGGTATATATAAATATATAAATTGATCTTTATCGAGTCCTATCGATTTATACTTATATTAATTATTCAACTGCTTTTGAGCAATTAGTAGTATTTTCAAACTAACAGCGCATTAGAATGAATCACTATAATTAATCGGAAAATATTCTTTTGTACAACCCAGTTCGCCGAAAGTCCATTATTGTTATTGAAGGGAGTAATGTCACTTGAATTAATTCTACATTTTCAAATTAAGTTAATACCTAATTATTGTGAGTTTTGTGCTGGATAAGGATAATTTAGAAAGTGAAGATAAAGTATTATGTACTCCTCCAGAAATAAGACAAGTAGCTAATGTAACCATACATAATTTGTAGCCCAAAAAATCTCAAAACAGAGCAGAACAAGGTCACTGACAGCTCGGCCATATTGCTATGTCATATTCTAGTTATTTTGGTTAGCTTTCATTGTTTACTAGTGACTTTAATTAGTAATCTGGGGACCTATTCTCAGCTGCTGAATGTTGAGATACGCATACGTAATGTTTATAAATGCGAAGGTTCCTATTTTTGAACATTCGCAATTGGTTCGCATGCGTATGTATCATTCGAAATTGCAGCGAGCGGGATATTTTAAGTGAACCACATATACGAATGCGTATTTGCCATACATAACCTCGCTTTTGTATATGTTTTAAAGTGTATGGTGTATTCATTGACATATATGTCAATGGGTGTATTACTATTCATTCGTGATTTTGAGTTCGAGTTAGTTTTGTAAGACTTTTCGTCATTAAATATATGGCTGCACAGTTTGTTCACTTGCTTTTAATCCAAACATCAGAAAATGCTGAAGAGAGAGCACCCCGAATTTATGGAAGACGGCGAAATCTCAAAATACCTATAGCAGTTTGCAAGATGCCTTTATGCCTTTATATTTACCTTTATTAATATCCATTATTCTTATATGCTAGAATTACCAAAAATCCGAAAATTTTAAATAGGCTTGTTCTCATAAGCATCACAGACAGTCTTTGACAATCCGGATTCGGCGTAAAGACCCTAAATCGTTCTAACGAGAACGCTTTTGGGTCTTTGCGCCGAGTCCGGATTGTCAAAGACTGTCTGTGATGCTTATGAGAACAAGCCCAATATTGTACGTCAGGGGATTTGATAAACATCAGCTTTGCTAATGCTGTATTGCCATGTTTACGCGAGTGTGTTTGGCTAACCGTTCGTAAACACTTGCGAACAACGTATGCGAGTAGGAAAGAATACAATATTCATTACAAATGCGCATGTAGCCATTCGTAAATTGTTATATGCAAATGCAAATTTGCATATGCTGAGAATAGGTCCCCAGTTCCGAAAACCAACTAGCTTACGCTACTAACCAAAACACACAAACTTCTCCAGCTGATCATGGGAGTCAGCCCAATATAACCGACCTGTCAAAGTCAACTGTTCTGGAATAGTCTATTAAATAATTGACCTCATGAACCAGTCAATTATAAACTTTTTTTTCCGAAAACTCATAAATTGATGGCTGGAACTCATTTTCATAGAACTAATCTTCAGATTTTTGGTCGAGTTTTGGGAATGTGGTACCATGTTACATGTGTTCCCAAAACATCCGGTTCCCAATAGAGGAGTTCAGTTTGAGGTCAGTGTGTTCAACAAAAAGTAGTTTATATGACAAGGATGACAGTTGATGTCTACCATACAAATCATAAGAATTTAGCAGGCTTTTTATCATTGCGAACATCTACTTTGCTTTATTGAAACAATGTGTACACCCCCAGAGCGTAAATCTTGAAATTTAAAATCACGTTCTAGCTGTTTTCTCAACGCATCAGAGACCTTTAAGCAAGTCACTATTTCATCTCTGTTATTATGTCACCAGCTATGTCAAATGTCAGTTATATATGCTTCTATTGATATTCACCTAATCGTTTATGTCCATTCTCCATTAGATTTTTGTTGCAGCTCTAGTTAATTAGTCTTCTAATTACTTTTCCCATTCACATCTGACATAACTAGTGACAGAAGACAGGAATAAAATGGTGACTTGTCAAAAGCAATGCAGATGTTCGCAATAATAAAAAAACCTGCAAAAATCTTATGATTTGAGTGATAGACATTAACTGTCATTCTTGTCATATAAACCACTTTCTGTTGGCAATACTGACCTTGACCTAAACTCCTCTATTGTCACTCTATATTATCTATCACATAATTAAAATAATCTATCACTAACCCAACAAGGACATAAATCTCTTCACATCACGTCCCAAAAGCAAGTTATTAATCCATCAATTACAGCGCTAATGTATCTTAATAGAATTTGATTAATTCGGTTTTGTCAGTAATGAATTTATGAACACCCTCGCGGATTTATATTGTAATAGTATCCGATGCTTTCTATCTCCTTTGTTATCAGCTACGCCTATGGTTACATCTACAGTAAACTTATCGTTAATATCTCTTAAAGCTTCCTCTTTCTCTCTCTTCTTACAGCACCCACAAAGTGAAACAGCTCTTTTGTAAACAATGAAGGATGGAGAGAAAAAGAGGGGAGAGATGGTGTCTGAGAGGTTGCTTTTGTTTTTTAATATGGCACTAAATTATTAGAAAGTATTAGAGCGAGCTGGTGTTTTGTAAGTTTTTTTTACTGTTATTGTCGAGTTTCCTCGTTTGTTTAATCTTTGCAGAAGTTCTTTAATAAATGTGAAAAGATTTCGAGTTGAATACTGGATTTATTACCTGGGATATTAAGTACATTAAGGGCGCGTTTATTTTATAGGCGTAGAAGGTTTGTTCACAATGTCAAACTTCCCAATTCCAGACAATTACTTCTAAGTAGTATTTCATTTTGTGCTATTCCAATCAACTACTCCAGCCCCTTATAGAATATCGTTAAATAATTATAATTATTCTAATGTTTTATAAGTTTCGGAAAATATTTTTCAAAAACAGTGACCGTTCAACGAAGAAGCAACAACTACTTCCTGGTTTCTGGGTCCCGACGGCTATTGAATTATACTTCGAAGTCAAACTGGGCTGGTATATCTACAAGATATTTAACACCAACCATTCTGGTTTGAAATTAGAAGGGACAACATAAATTGTAGACCTGAATAATTATAATTATTCTAATGCTTTGGGTGATGAGTACAGGGTGAGTTATTGAGATTAACCAAATATGTCAGATATTTTAATCCAGCCTTATAAATTATTTCAAATTCTGATATTTACCATATTGGAACACATTATGTGCCGTTTCTGTCTTTTTTGTCAGATTTCTGTTCAATAACTGAAGGGTCTTGAATTTTTACAATTCTTAATATGTCAGTTAGTTGCCAGGAGCCAATACACATTTTCACCTCCCGAAGGACCTGGAAGACTACCACATGAATAGGTCTTTCCAACATAATTACAACAAAAACATAACAAACTTCCAATTTGAACCCGACTGCAATAACTAAACTTAACCATGTCAAGGGAGACTATGAAATCATCACGAGGCCGAGACTCAAAAATTCTCTTCATATACGACCCCCTTTAAAATTAGTCATTTACGAATAAAAAAAAATGTGCGAAATCATACATTATAGATACGTTGAAAAGCGTGCGTAAATGAACAACGCTTTTCATTTTAACACTCTTTTTTAGTCACGTAATGATCGAGTTTCCTTGAATTTAGTCGTTTGTTGTATAAACGTTTGTGCTGTCAGTAAATTTGACATAAGTGTCAGACATAGTGGAAAATATTTCCTGTTATATGTGAAATTTCAATTACACCTATTTTAAATGGAAGAACCTCAAGAAGAATGCATCTTTTCGGATTGCACACCACCTGAAATTAACATTCGTTGTGTATATATTTGTTTATAGGAAATTTATTTTTATGTTTTTCAACCCCTTCAGAGCACATGTTTTCATTTTTTCTTCATTTGGTCGTAGATAAAGTTTTGTAGGACACTTGTGCGAGAAGTACTTTTGCGCACTCGTTGCGAAAAAGGCACTCGCTACGTTCGTGCATTGCATTTCCGCAACTAGTACGTAAAAGTAAAACTTCATGCGCTTGTATCATAAATAGCTATTTAACTGAGAACAAAAAGAGGAACAAAATTTTCACTTATTTGCGCAGCTACACAACGCCCCACTTTTATTTATTGATGTACGGGTGAGTATTTGGAAAAAAATGTTACGACCAAAAAAGTGGCAAGGTATAAATTTGACGTTCAAATAAGGAAGATTTTCATATGATTTATTTGATATAATAGTGAGAAAATGTAAAATAATAGGATTTATGATGCTTCCCAACTGTAAATTTAATGGAATTTTAATGAAAATTGCGAGGAAATGGAATAATCAGAGTCAGCGGGAATTTTTCTCTTCTGCCTGTCTAGATTTTACGTCTATTTACTACATACATTATAATTTTTTGTCGCCCCTGTTATTTTCAACGAGAGAGAATATAATTAATACTGAATATAATCAGTATCTTGCTGTTTTCATATTCACTTTAATTGGACTTTTTTCAAAAAAACCTGATATTTCTCACACCTGTTTTCAAAATAAATGACTAAATTGGTTATAAAATTGCTAATAAATGGAAACATGACTGAATACATTCGGTGAGGACATAAAGCAACTTTTGAACTTTTGGGTACATAGTAATGAAATTTGGAGGGATAATATATGACTCCATTATGAATTTTTTAACACATTAAAATAGTGAGGCATTGTTGGAATATTACCCCTAGAAACCCATGTGGATTCTGGGCAACGACAGCATCAATAAGGGATTTTCTTCCAGGAAAAAAGTGACTTATATATAGTTTTCCAAAATTACCGCCCAGACAAGAATTTTGTGGGCGAACTGTATATGTCCTTCCCGGAAAACATGGGGGCTTTCATCGCTCTAGTACTTACCGTTTTCCATTTAAAAAAGTACTTTCGTCACTAATAGTTATTTATGTATTGGTAGCGAAAAGTGATACATTATTGCTTGAGAGTAACGCTTACTCGAAAGCAATAATGTCACGTTTTTGCTCGTAATACATACAACATTTTTTCTGCAATCACTTAATTGTAACTATTAAAAACAAATATAAGGTAGAATACATAAAAACTTCTGATCTGTCAGTTTAAATATGTCAATTCAAACATGTTTCAAACTTTTATATCTGTCACTGTCAATACAATTATGTTTGTAGTATCCGTTTTTATGGGCAACGAGCGTTTTGCGAGCGTAAAGTAACTCTCCTCAAGAAACGTCAACTCTTCGTTGTCAATGACAAGCGAAAAAGCCTACTTTTCAAAGTGATTGTTGAAAAAACAAACTGTGATGCCTTTTGGCCCAATATAATAATAAAATAATAAATATTGAAAATGAGAATTAGCTTCCCTTGATCCTATTCCAACAAAACGTTCGAACATTTCATTGTTATATCAATATAAATAAAGAAGATTATTGTCAAATTCAAGCGTGGTGCAGGACAAAAACAATTATATTTTTATCTGTTTTGCTCGAGCTTGACCAGTTGTATAAATATACTCTCAGTATTAATCCATGAGAAGCCAACACACACTAATAGGTATTTGAATTTTGAATCAAATCATGCTATAAGCGTTAAAAAAGGGGTAGTAAAATCTTTATACGATAGAGCCAGAATCATTTGTTCTAATGATAATCATTTCACGAAGGAAAAAACTCTACTAAAAAATGTTTTAAATGCCAATAATTACCCGGCAGAATTTGTAAATAAAAAATTAAGAATATAGGGAAGGGCTCATTGTTAATACCCCATAATAATAACTATACGTTAAGATCTATACTAACAAACACAAAACCAAAAAATGAAGAACAAAAAATTGCATATATCAGATATCTTGTGAATGCGACAAATTCTATTTAGGTGAAACATCTAGACCATTGAAAGTCCGATTAAGTGAACATAAAAAATATATCAAAGATAGGGAGTTCTTTAAGTCAGGTATTTGTAAACATGCTTGGGAAGAGGGGCATAAAATTCAATGGGATTCGGCAGAAATAATATTGAAAGAGCCCAATAATAAAAGACGATAAATCAAAGAAAGTGCTTTAATACAACTAAATGCATATAAATGTGTAGCTAGTATTTCAGCCGAATGTAGTCAAATTTGGTTACCAATGTTAGAAAGATAAATTTCCAATAATCAATTACCTGCGTTATCAGGATAGCATCATAAGTTTTTATCCAGGTTTTCTTATGATTTATCATTGGAATAGTTGTTAATCGATACACACTTCAATACACAAAATCACCAAACTGAATCATACATATTTTGAAAACAAAAATAATCATACACAAAAAAGTAACAACAAACGCGTTTTATTAACAAAATTTCCAAATTAAGCGGAAAAAAGCGCTATCCTAATAAAAACCGTTCCTGGAACGTGCACTTCACTGGATTCCATTTCTAGTAGACTATCATATCTTTGGAATGTCATAAAATGAAATATTTATTTCACATTTTACCAGAGATGTGATCTACTATGAATGGACCTTAAGAAAATTTGACAACAAAGTTTTGTAGTCTTAAACTTCAAAATATTATTGATTGTCTAGTTGTCATATTTTTTCGTTGTGTCAGATAGGGACCAAAAAATTATTTTATCATCATTTAATCTTGACAAAGGTAGCTGGAACGCTACCGAAACGTCGAAATAAAAATTCCCAAAAAATAAGAGAAAAAAAAGGCTATTCTATATAGTTGAATGTTTGTTCAGCCATCCTTTGCCGTTATGTCATACATTGTCCAGCTTGCTCACTCATTCATGAAATGGATGAGACGGAATTATGACATCATTAACGTATTTCTTATCTAAGGTCGACATAAATTTCATCTGTTACTTTTGACAATTCAGTTGTCATATTTTGAAAAAAATTCTTAACATATGCCATTGATTATAATTTTGAGGTTAAGTGTAAAATAACATTCAAGAAATATAAGACATACGTAAAACAGCAGAATACGTCACCGATTATGACATAACGGCTAAGGATGGTTGAACAAACTATATTAACCATTACGTGCCTATTAGTATGCTATAGCTATGTACTTATGCATAGTAATAGTTCAGTGAGTAGTGTAATGTATTCAGTAAATAAATCAAACACAAATCCCAGTGCTAGAAGTAGTTGTTTCATTCCTTTTGAGATTATACTTCAAGTAACCCTCAAATGGTTTTGATTCCCTGTGTTTATTTCTGACATAATCCTGCAAAATTCGAGTCGTTAATTTGTGCATATTTTTAACAGAAGTACGCGAAATATTGCTTGCCTTGGCCACGTACTTCTTCGATGGTATTTCAGCTAAAGCCTGGACTTTTATCTCCAATTTTATGAAATTGGGTCAAAGGTGGTTGCTATAAATAGCTCCTCATTGTACTATCCAGTAAAATACAGGCTTTGGGTAGAAAAAATAACAATTCACTCACTTTTATTAAACGTCTTTAGGAATGTTTTGCATTTCCCTCGGGGAAAGATCATATTTAAATTTCGATCGACTCCCCACGGAACTGCCGATATAGCTCTTATCAGTTTCAGCAAGATTGATTTTTAATTCATACTGAAATTAATCGAAGGAAAAGTTGTCGTGACGTTAGACGCAATCGATTACGGACAATAGAAATTGGTCGGGAAATAAATATTGGGATAGTATATAATTAATTCAATCATACACCCACATACAACAGCTATTTTAAATAGGGTTATACCAGCATGTATTGTTATTTTCGACGAAATAGAAAAAAAACCAAATTATAAACTTTAGCCAAGCAATCATACCGATAAGGAGTGTCACAAAAACTCCTCTTATGAAATGAAAACACGAAAGAAAAATCAAGACATGGAACGCACTGTTGCTCTGGCTTGTCCAACAACACGATATCCCGTTTTGCTCGCGTTTAACTCGGAATCGAAGCCGCACGCGAACGTTTTAGCATATTGGCAATTGAATGGAATGAATCTCGTAGATAAAGTACAATTTTTTTTATTTATTGTCAATTGCGTATTCCATAAATTCGATCGGATTAGTCAGAAACAAAAAGGAAGCATTTTCACGGAAGAACAATATTTTTTGGTTTATTCGATAGGCAAAGAACAGTTGTGTGTTACACAAGCAGAAAACGTTTTAACGGCCCGCGTATTATTATGATTATAGCAAGCAAAGTATGCTTTAATACTTGCTCGTTAACGTGCATATGCCTCTTGATGAGTCCGCATCCCATTGGAAATTTCATTCTCTCATTTTCAGTTGAAAGAATTTTAACAAAAATTCTCCAAACAATATGGAATTTTACTTGGATATTTAAGACAGTTTATAATGTCAAAGTAAAAAACAAATAGCAAGAAATATCCTTCTTTTTCTGTTTACCCCCTCCATGAAACACCCATTACTCTAGACTCGATTATAGTTCTTCTTGGTGTGCGTCATCGTTTGTGACGTATATCCGGGTTTTGGGTATGTCGTTTATTTTATTATAGTTGAAATAATCATACCCTTCTTGGTGTGCGTCATCTATTGTGACGTATATCCGTATATTTATTTTATTTGCTATTCTGACATATAGCTAACCTTAAATTTGATAAATACAATCATCAGGATCGTATTCAGCCAAATTCGAAAAGGCTATGAAATCAATAATTACCAGCATCTTCTTCTAACTGAAAATATTTCAGAACTTTCAAAATGCTGATGTTTTCTCGTGTATCTAGGCATATTTTTGTATTATTTAGATAAATATAACAATAAGATTAATATTCACTTCAAATAAATAAGAATTGACCGTAAGCAACAAAGTACACAAGTCAGTGTGACAGTAGAAAAAGACGTAAGACACATTGCCGCTACGAAAGTAACGCCTTCATAGTATTTTGAGCTCCAGATTGATAGGTTGGGCTGGCGCGTAATCTAAACATCACCCAATCAAATTTTTGTAAGTCAAAGATTGGGGTTAACGTTCGTAAAACATTCAAAGGGTTCATTATTGTGATATTTTGATCATGATTAATCACAGACCTGCTTTTTTTCCATTTCTCCTACGTAATGTGATAGAAGGAGACGCACACCAAGAATGGTATTATTTCAACCATAGCTATTTTGACATATAGCTATCCTTGAATTTAATAAATAAAATCATCAGGATTGTATGCAGCCAAATTCGAGAAGGCTATGAAATTAATAATTTCCAGCTAACTAAAAATACTTGAGAACTTTCAAAATGCTGATGTTTTTTCGTGTAACTAGGCATATTTTTGTATTATCGAAATAAATATAGATTAGATTAGATTAGATTAAAATTGGAGTGGCTCTTTGTCCTATTCCACTGCAACCTTTGCAGATCTATTGTGGTCCTCCCTATATTTAGAGCTCAATATCTATCTTTATTCTTTTTATTAGACCTAATAGCCTGGATACCGCCTCCTTTGCGTAGCTCTCTGTCCTCGGTTTTTCTTCTCCGAATAAGTGACGCCGCACCCTTGCTAGGCCTTCGCACTCACAGAGTATGTGCTCCGCGGTTTCGTCTTCTTCCTGGCAGAACCTGCATAGGCTGTCATCTGCAAGGCCAATTGTGTGCATATGTTTCCTCAGCCTACAATGTCCGGTCAACATTCCCACCATCATCCTCGTCGTTTTTCGACTTTGACATAGTAGGTCGTGTGACAGTTTTGTCGAAGGGCTTTTAAGGAATAATTTTGCGTGTCTTTGTCCTGGTGTTTCATACCACCAGCGCACTCCTGGTTGTTTATCCATTTGTGGATGCTCTCTTTATAACAATAAGATTAGTATTCAATTTTCATAAATGATAATCGTCCGTAAACAACAAAGTACAGACCGGACGAGAGCTGTCAGTGGGACATTAGAAAAATACGTAAGACACATTGCCGCTACGAAAGGTACGTCTGCATCCTATTTTGAATGTTGTAATTTATCAGGAGAGGGGAATGCTACATTATCTCTCTGTTGTTCCATAGCTTTCTCCCTTCCACTCACAGAATAACTATACGGAACATAATTATTTGCTAAAACTGAATATACAATGTTAAATTTCCTTCGAAAAATAATGAATTAAAATTAAAAATCGACCTGTATTGAGATCTAATGATACATTATAGTATTTGCTATTGTTTGAAACCAACTCCATCCCATATACAGCAGCCCATTACACTTCATCTCTCATTTAAACTTTCATTACAATCCTAACTGAAGCTGTTCCTGATGCTCCCAAGATTCATATTTTTCATCTTTTGAAAATCCACCTTCACATCATTTCTCACCAAGCAATTTAATACAAATACTTCCACCTCGCAGAATATAAATATCGGTAGAACCGAATAGTCTTTGAGGGCATAATCACCTGTCAAAGATACCGTTCTCCAACCGCAGTAATGACATCTCAGCACTATTTCCGTTGTATCCACACACCGCAGGATGACGAAGAATCCGAATCGCAGAAGCTCACAGAATCGAGGGTTTCTTTGCATGGGCGTACGCCGTTTGAAATCGGATAAGCTACAATTTCGATTTATTGGAATCAAGATGAATTTCTGTTTAAATAAGATTTCTCCTCCAAGAGGTTTTTGGTTGAACTGGAATCATTAGAAATATAGTAAATCGTGATTTACAATTTTCTATCTTAGCCTTGAATAGAATCGCTTTTTTTCAAGTGAAATTCCAGCTTATGTAAAGCCTTAGAAGGATTTAGTATGCCAAGCTACCTATGGTAAAGGGGAAGAAAATTCGGATGGAGGAAGCGGTGAAATATCTAGGGGTGTGGTTGGATAGACAATTATCCTTCAAAGCCCATATGTTGAAGGCTGCACAGAAGGCAAAAGTAAGGGCAGCATAGCTGGGAAGATTAATGGGTAATGTGAAAGGACCGGAAGAGTGGAAGAGGAGGATAATTGGTAGGACGGTATAGCAGAGTATGCTGTATGGCGGGGAAGTGTGTGGTGAGAAAGCAGGGGTGAATGCGAGGGTTAGACCACTCCTGCGGGTGCAGAGAGGGATACTCCTGAGGGTGGTACAGGCGTACAGGACAGTGGGTGGACTGGCAGCAGCAGTGCTGTGGACTTGATGGCTAGAGCTAGACAGAAACGCTGGAGGGGTGCGAACAGAGAGGAAGTACAGGAATACAGGAAATTGAGAGAAGGGGGGATGAGCGCGCTAAAAGGAGCGATTGGGAGCAGGAGGAATTGGGTGGACCGGAAATTCGGGAGGTGAACTACTTCTTGACGCAGGTGCTCACAAAGCATGGGTCGAGAGTGGGTTACCTCCACAAGATTGGGAAAAGAGAAACTGGAGTGTGCGAGAGATGTGGAGTTTGGATGTTGGAAGAACGAGGAAGTTTTGAAGAAGCTGGAAAATTAACTAGGGGAGGCGGTGTATTGGGAAATATGGTGGAGATTATGCTGAGGGGCGAGGAGGAATTGATGGAGATAAGTGGCGTAGTAGAAAGCATGATTAGGGGAAGAGAAGGACTCGACATGGCATGTGAAAGGTAGGAGTGATAGAAGGGAGAAGATGACGGAGAGCATGTGAGGGACCGCCGCCCGTCTTAAAGTATGCTAGGGTAATGACTCCAAGGTGGGAGTAACGGCGAGTTTGAGGTGGGTTTGGTTGGTAGGCATTCCCCTGGGGATGAGTCCTACTCTGTCTGGGTACTGGTTAAGGACCCAGTCGAACATGAGTTTCCCATCTGGCCCCGAAAAAAAAGCTACCTATGTGCCCAGCAGCTTATTAAGGTTCTGTGAATGCGAAGGCCTAGCAAGGGTGCGATTCTTACTCGGAGAAGAAAAGCCGAAGACAGAGAGCTGCGCACGGGAGTCGGCATCCAGGTCTAATAAAAAGAATAAAGCTAGATATTGAGCTTTAAATATAGGGGGGACCACAATAGATCTGCAAAGGATAGGACAAAGATCCACTCCTATTCTAATCTAATCTAATTTACCTATGTCTGCCTTATTAGGAAACATAATACCCGGTTTGCACTTTTAATGGATGGTTTGTTCAATATGTGTCATCCTTTTAAATATTCTAAAATCATTAGTATGAAGTTGGTATTTAGAATGTCTCATATAAGATGAAGAAAATAAGAAGAAGCCGCATGTGGCCCGCGAGTTTTTGGTTGGAGAGCCCTAATTTAACGTATTATAATTGTGCCACAGCGTGACTGGGTTTGTTAGGGCTCAATAAATACAAAAACAAACAGGTTACCAATGTTTCATTGAGAATACCGTATATATAAGTGCTCTAGTTTTAAATTGTACTGCCATTGGTCACATTTCAGTTCGTATTATTCCATAATTAAATAGCACGGAAAGTAACTTCGCATATTTGTATGTTTTGCCTTGACAAAGAAAATGAATTTGATTAAAAATTCTCCCTTTTATACCCTCGCTTTATGGTTATACGGACAACAAAAGCGAAATGAAGTTGTCGCGTTACGGAAATGTTTTCGACAAATAAATATTTTCTCTTGAATTTCTTATACAAACGCAGGTATCGTCTACCTAGCTAGTAATTTTCTGAAAGCACAAAACCCTTGTTTATTTTGAAACGACAAAATAACGGCGTACGGAACAAAAAATAATAATTATTCGGAAAAGAAACGAAAGCTGTCACCGTCAAACAAACATAAGCTTGTGGAATGTTCAGATTGTTCGACCTTGAACTTTCTCGACTTCCCTCTCTGGACAGCGAACCTTTAACCAAATTCAACAAGTTGATGTGATAATGTTTATTTAGGGAAAACTATTTCTGATGTGATATAAATTCGGACAAGCACGGCACAGAGAATGAATGATTCACTTTTGAAATGTTTAAACTTGGTGAAATCTAGCAAAGTTTATTAATTTAAAATATTTATAATAGATATTAATTGAATGCTATTTTAACGGATTGCAGCTTGGACAACTTACTATTTTTATATTCTATAATTTCAGAATTATCAAAATCATGACGCTTCCTATATACTGTTCTTAACACTGTTTTATTTATTATAGATTTCAGTTTGTTAAGAAGTACGTCATTCGTCAAATTTTACGGCAGACCTCATAAGCAAGGACAGACAATTTGCACTGATAGTAGACAAGCCCTATTAGCCTTGAACAGACAACGTGTTATATCGGGGCTAGTACTAGAGTGCCACCAAGATTTAGCTAACGCCTCGGCAGATAACAATATTATCCTGAGATGGGTTAAACAAGAGTGAAGGTAATCGCATATTGCCGATACATCAGACAGGGAAGCGGCTGGACTAAACAATTTAGGGCCCATTGACACCTACGGCCTAACGACTTCGACAATTGTGGAACTAGCCAAACGTTACACCCATACTCTACACCCATCCCTCTAGAGATGAGATGGAATCAAAGGATGCAGTCTTGCCAGGATCACCCTGGGCGACCCTGGGAAGCTGGCGCCGAAGAAATATTTGGCGATGACCAGGAAAAACCTACGTTTAACAGTAAGATTTCTGACTGGCCACTGTCAACTAAGGAAACACCTCCATACTATGGGGCTAGTGGACACACCTCTATGTAGGATGTGTGAACAGGAAGATGAAACTGTCAGGCATGTCTTATGCGAGTGTCCGGAGTTATCGTCAATAAGAGAGTGTGTGTTCGGTGAGTCTTGGCCTACACCTGCCGATATAAAGGAGATGTCTCCTAGTGACCTGTTCGCCTTCCTGGGAAGGACAGGATGGACGATGACCTAAGAGGACTACTCCTCGGGAGGGGGTACAATGGGTCACATGTGGCCTAAGTGCTGTGAGCCTACAGATACAGAAGCAAGGATAGAAAAACTGTCACAAGCCATAGTAGGTATGTTAACAAGGCACTGTCAGCTCAACAGGTTCGCAAAGCTAATTGGGTTGATAGACGAAGCCATGTGCAGATTTTGTCACCTAGAAGAGGAAACTGCTGAGCACATCCTATGTCAGTGCGATTGCCTGTCAAATATGCGGTTTCTTGTACTATATAGACTATGAAAGGTTCCTTCTCGAAGATGATTGGCTACTCAAAAAGGAAATATAATCTAGTTTCAGAGATCCACAATAGATCTGGAAAGGAATAGGCCGATTAGTCACCTCATCAAATATAATATAAGGATTTTAAAAGGCAAAAAATATCCAATGTTATCCATTTGAAACAACAAAGATACCTGCTTTTCGTTTCCGAGATAATTTAGGCGCTCTATTACTTAAAACTTATTCTGTATTTCAAATGATACGACTCTGGTAGTTTAATAGCCGGTTTTTTAATGCAGGGTTACTTCTGAGTTAAGAGTTAATCTTGAGGTACATTATGTTTAATCGTTTATCAAAGGCATAGAGATACATAACCTAGGGGTGAATAGAATGGTAATCCAACCCGTACTTTAGAGTGAGAGATAAGTAGATAACCTCGGGATAACTGTCACAGAACAACCGTTTTATGTCAACGATCGTTGGTTTTATAGTTTTTGTAGGGTATATGTGAATTTTAAATTTAAGAAAAGTTTATTCTGCCGTTTGATTATTGTGTATCAATAGGGTTATCGTTGGTATTGTTAAAAAAAATACCAGATGGATCTAGAAGATGTATTTAGCGATGATGATTATGATCACGTTTCTAAACTCAGACGAGCAAAATTCTTGATTTGTTGCGAAGAAATCGCCCAACATCATTATATCAATCCTGGGCAAATTTGAGCTATTTGCCTTAACAAAGCTTGGTTTCATTGTTATAGTAGAGTGGAGACGATAATAGTATATTAAAGTATAAGTGGATATTAAGGTCTTTAAAACACGCGCGATTTTTGGAGCACGACGGCGAAGCCGGAGTGCTCGAAATAGAGAAAATGTTTTAAAGACCAGTTATCCACGAATACTTTACGATATTTGTTTTTATTGGTGCACTTTGAAATTATAAATACCGGTCTATAAGTACTACAACAACAAGAAATGGAAATCATAGATGGAAACGTCAACTAAATGTCAAATGGTTGATTTCGTGACGTATATGATGTACACCTTCCGTTGTCATGGAAATGAGAAAAACATAAACTAATTTGTATTTTGATGGAAGTTAAACCTTATTGAGTTCTGTGAATGTCAATAGTATTAATTTAAATACCATTTCCTAAGATTTGAAAAATGGAAATATTAATATTTCAAACAATACCAACGGCACTTTCCATTTTAATTTATAAATTTGACATTGTTAAATATCGTTCGAATAAAAGTTTTGACGTTACAAACTACTCCTGTCAGATCAATAATAAAAAAATTGACATTTAGACATGATTTAGACCATAGATTTAGACTTCGTTTCTCGAGTTGTTGATGTTGCCACGGTAACTTTAAAACACGCGCCAGCTAAAAAGTTCGATTTAAACACGCTGAGGCATGCTTTAAATAGGTAAAATGGTTCACCAATAAAAAAAAATAGTATCCACAACAACAAAACACAGAAAATGAATGTTTTGAGTATTGACTGACAGCGGTGTTTACCTAAACGTGACGTCATGGGCTGTGATTGGTGTTTCAGTCAAAATGGCCGATTGCAGTATTTTTGTTTTATTTTATTGATAATTTTTTACTGAATATAGTAACCAATCAAATTACTTAATTTCAAGTCATGTGTCAAATTTCATCCAATCACCGCTGTATTACAGCGAAAATACCCTACATGTGGTATTTTCAGTTTGGTGTTTATTTTTTATTAAAAATTAATTAAACGTCAAACTGACATCTGGATTAAAAATGTCGCGAATATTTGGTATTGCATCTAACGATTCAATTAATTTACCAATTATTGTACTTTTCACAACTGTAGTTTTGAATAAAAATGAATAATATTTGTTTGATTATAACTAATAAATTATTAAACGTTAGATTGACAATCAATTTTTTGATATCTACAAAGTAAAAAATTATCTTATCGAATACTCCTCGGGTCTTGATAAATACTCAAAATTTTGTCGTAGAGAATTCTTCAAGCGTGTTGCTCAAAGATAATAGCCCTCGGCCTGCGGCCTTTAGAACATGTTTCACAATCATTATTTCACTAATGGTCATATAACTTATGAAATAACATTAACTTTTTAATCGTCCTTATGAAAACCATCGATAGTATGGAGGTTATCTTTTTACAGTTTTTATACTGGAATTACCAAACTACTCCACGCTTTCATATTTCTAATTGTTTGTAATTGAAAATAACAATATACAGTTTTAAAATTTGACAGTTGATGTTAAACAGTTGAGGTTAGATTTCCTTGGTTAGCAAAGTTACCCGTACTTTCAGTTGCAGTTGAATTTTTTAATGGTTAACCCATACCGTTGAATGATAAGTAGATATATAAGTAGTATAAGTAGTATTTTTTCACTCAACGCCCATACTTATACCATGGAGGTGAAAGAGAGAAGAGGGAAGGTAAGCGTGGTAGTGATTTAACCAAATTTCGACGGAAGTCGCCATATTGAGAAGCCACATTAGAGATATGTGTGAAATTGAAAAGTCACGTTAAAAAAAATAGTGATTTTCAGTAATAGAAAGGTTATTTTTTTATTGGTGAACCATTTTACCCATTTAAAGCTCGCCTCAGCGTCCTTAAATCGAACTTTAAAACACGCGCGTGTTTTAAAGTTACCGTGGCAACATCAACAACTCGAGAAACGAAGTCTAAATCTATGGTCTAAATCATGTCTAAATGACAATTTTTTTATTGTTGATCTGACAGGAGTAGTTTGTAACGTCAAAACTTTTATTCGAACAATATTTAACAATGTTAAATTTGGTGCCGTTGGTATTGTTTGAAATATTAATATTTCGATTTTTCAAATGGTATTTAAATTAATACTATTGACATTCACAGAACTCAATAAGGTTGAACTTCCATCAAAATACAAATTAGTTTATGTTTTTCTCATTTCCATGACAACGCAAGGTATACATCATATACATAAATATACATCACGAATTTAACCATTTGACATTTAGTTCTTATTTCCATCTATGATTTCCATTTCTTGTTGTTGTAGTATTTATAGACCAGTATTTCTAATTCCAAAGTGCACCAATAAAAAAAATAGCGTAAAGTATTCGTGGATAACTGGTCTTTAAAACACTTGCTCTATTTCGACCTTAATATCCACTTATACTTTAATATACTATTTATGAGTATTAGTATGAATTTAAGTTGATATTGAGTTCTATATCTGTAGAGTAGGGAGGGTGAGTGTGTAGGCTCACAGCACTTAGGCCACATGTGACCCATTGTACATCCTCCCGAGGAGTTGTACTCCTAGGTCATTATCCATCCTGTCCTTCTCAGGAAGGTGGACAGGTCACTAGGAGACATCTACTTTATATCGGCAGGTGTAGGCCAAGACTCACCGAACACACACTCTCTTATTGACGATAACTCCGGACACTCGCATAAGACATGCCTGGCAGTTTCATCTTCCTGTTCACACATCCTACATAGAGGTGTGTCCACTAGCCCCATAGTATGGAAATGTTTCCTCAGTTGACAGTGGCCAGTCAGAAATCTTACTTTTAAACGTAGGTTTTTCCTGGTCATCGCCAAATATTTCTTCGGCGCCAGCTTCCCAGGGTCGCCCAGGGTGATCCTGGCAAGACTGCATCCTTTGATTCCATCCCATCTCTTAAGGAATTGAGCATTGGTGTAACGTTTGGCGTTAGTTCGTTAGTCCGTAGGTGTCACTGGGTCCTAGAATTGTTAGTCCAGCAGCTTCTCTGGCTAAAGAATCAGCAATGCGATTTCCTTTACTCCTGTCGTGCCCTTTAACCCACCTCAGGATAATATTGTTATTTGCTGAGGCGTCAGCTAAATCTTGGTGGCACTCTAGTACTAACCTCGATATTGAGTTGTACAGTGTTTGTAGACTGCTTTTATCCAATATAATATATCACCTTGAAAAGATGCATAATTGAATAATTTAATGTACGCCTCTGGTTTGTTTACGTTTCAACGGAAGTCGACCATATTGAGAAGCCACTTTGGTCAATGATTCTTCATACTGTTATGTTCTCTCCGCTCTCTTTTACCTCCATGACTAATACCCTTGACCACATATTGTGAAACCCAAATTTTGTCGTAACCGTTGGATACTTTTCAACCATGAGGTAACCTATTATTGTGAAACTGGCTGTAATTCGAAGAAAGTAAACCCTTGGATTTATCTCTGCATTGAAAAACTGTCAGAACTTTTATTATGGTTCATTATGCTACCATGACAACTTATTTAATGAAAGTTTTCTAACGAAGACTTTTGTCAAATTCGCACTTCATCAGCTACAGAATAATAATTTAAAACCATGACTGGCGGTCACATGCTTTTCGGCAATCTCCATTACATGAGAAACATTGTGATTTACAAAATATCCCCGTATCATATGAAAATGGTTCCATCACTACGAATAGGAAATTTAGTAAGAAGAATCATCGAAGAATCTCAGTGGATTCTACCACGTAATTTATGATAGTTTACATTATTTCTGGTAATAAAATTAATTTATTACAGCGATTTCGTTGGGATATTTAGTTTACTACTCAATGGATCGTTACCACGAACGCTTATTGAGGAAAAGACCTGGAGAATTTGACAATAAGCGAGAAGTTACACAAGGAGAGACACAAGAAGGGGTACAAGAGGAAACTTGCGAATGCTGCACTCCTGAAGAAAAAGTCGTCGATAAAACTGAAGACGATGAATGTGAGTGATAATTTTTATATTATTTTATACGAACTTTTCATGTTATACTTTTTATTTATCCAATAATAAAGCAATAGATATTTATATTCTTTTCATTACTTTACAAACAAAACAAACTAAAAACTATTCTAGAAACCTCTGGGATATTGGAACATGCAAATTCAGTCTAGTCCTGACGTTTTATGGATAACTGGATTCCGAACTTCCAAGAACATCGTGTCACAGGGATTATTTATAAATGAATTTGAATACGACGAAGGACTAACCCCTAGATGTATCCTCTTACCGTTTCCCAGTATCTTATTAACGACAACCCTTCTGTTTCTCCAGAATCCCCACTTAACAAAGTCTCTTGTCTGCTTCCTGATCGATTTTCATGATATTTAAATTATTATATTATTGAAATACTGTTAAAAATGTGAAGTTGGTTTTGGTTTAAATAGGTTTTAGTATAAGAATGGTGTATTATGGTGTTTAAGCGGATAGTTACGTTCGAGCACATTCAGAAACAGATTTCGAATTTAGTCAGATGATAATAATTTCAACGGGAAATGTTGTTGGAGTCTCGGTCAAGACATTCTTCGAAGTTTGAGAGTTATTGTCAATTAACTGGGAAGGAAGTTGAAGGCTTCATGCTGTGTTGAAAATTTGTACCAAGGCTTTATTTAATTTTTGTTCTTTTGACGAAAAAGTAACGGAAATTGACTATGTACGACTATGCAGAAAAGTACAGTCAGAGAAAGCATGCAACAAAAAGGACAGAAGAGGTAGGTTTAAATAAAATAACATGGACCAAACAACTGGAGAAGGTAGCAGCAGAGATTATTGATGACAAGGCAAACTTATGGGAAAACGTGGGTTACGCCCGAGCTTGATATATTGGATATACAGTGTAGTGGTAAAACACATGCGTCTTTGCTCTGGTGGGCAAAGACGACACAAAAGAATGCAATGATGAGAATAGCAAGGTGCAGGGACTTACATGTCTCAGTATTGCATGAGCAGCACGCCAAAGTCAGCACTAGTAGCCTTATTTGGTCCTCCTCCAATTCACCTCGTGGTAATGGGAGAAGCTAGGATAGAATTTTTTCCAATACTAGCCAAATTTAAGAAAAAAATTGAAAATAATTCACAAACGCACCCCGAGCATTTACTCCGTATTCTGACTGACAAGTACACTGTCAGTTTTCGACATATTATGAAGGTACTCGTTATGTTATCAGTCATTTTTGGTTGAGCGCGAATTTTCAACTATAGGCATTTTCGATTATTTACTTTTGGCTGCTAGTAGCAGCTCGTGGTGACTGAATTCCGTTCTTTTATTACCGGGCGTGACGCCTAGTCTTACCTTCCCCTTGCCCCTCAAGCACATACCGAAAAGTATGAGCTTCAAGCCACGGACATTAAATTTGACGTTTGTCTGGTTTGTCGTTTATTTAAAGGTTAACATTGTGCCGATTACGATTTAATACGATTTAAACCTTACTAAAAATATCTAAATATGCAAAATTTTCTTATCAAAAACATTATAATTGGAAGCTGTTCTTTTAACAACACAGGAAATTCATTGGCATTGGCACATGTCAGGTGGTTTTGAGGATCCTAAAAAATCGTGTTCGATTTGCTCAAAAGTCGTGACGACTGAGGCGTCACGCACAAGTGCTTGAAGCCCAAATAAACGAAAGCAACATATAATAGCATTTTCATTCAAATAACAGAGAGTTTTCGAAGCCGGTTGAAAAACACTCCGATTAACGCTATTTGACAACTTTGTCATACGGTATGTCACTTAGCGTATACCGCTCCCGTACACCACTGGTATCTTACGGACGGTAGACATATCGGTTGCATTAACGAAAAGGCCACGGAAAGACCAAAAATCTAACCTCAATTCAATAAGTGATGTCTGTATTCTGTATGTTATGTCTGGTATAGTTTGTTCAGCCATCCTTTGCCGCTACGTCATACATTGTCCAGCTTGCTCTCTCACTGAAACTTCAGACGACAATATTAGATTATCTTGGATGATAATTCACATCACATACGTTCAAACTTTTTCAGATAAATGTTACAGCGCTAGATGATGATCTGGAATCTCCATAAGGCACAAAATTTCACATTGCATTCTGTATCTGTAGAGTGGGGATGGTAAGTGTAGGCTCACAGCACTTAGGCCACATGTAACCCATGTACATCCTCTCGAGAAGTTGTCCTCCTAGGTCATCGTCCATCCTGTCCTTCCCAGGAAGGTGGACAGGTCTCTAGGAGAGATCTCCTTTATATCGGCAGGTGTAGGCCAAGACTCGCCGAACACACAATCTCTTATTGACGATAACTCCGGACACTCGCATAAGACATGCCTGACAGTTTCATCTTCCTGTCCACACATTCTGCATAGGGGTGTGTCCATTAGCCCCATAGTATGGACGTGTTTCCTTAGTTGACAGTGGCCAGTCAGAAATCCTACTGTTGAACGTAGGTTTTTCCTGGTCATCGCCAAATATTGCTTCGGCGCCAGCTTCCCAGGGTCGCCCAGGGTGATCCCAGGGTGGTCCTGGCATCCTTTGCTCTCATCCCATCTCTTGAGGGATTGAGCATGGGATAACGTTATAGCCGGAGAGCCAGAGCCAAAAAAACTGTTTCAATTTCTAAAGGCTGGTTTTTTGTTAAATCGTTGTAGCCGATGGGTACACAAACATGCTCTGGTCAGTCAAGCGTGCCGTAGAACAGGTGGCTCAGGTGCGATATTAAAGGTGT
>CAJUYI010001551.1:38244-48283 GCA_910591695.1 Galerucella pusilla
AGAGTGATAGAATTTTATATACATAGATTTGATATATTAAACGTCAAAAAATTGCCGCGACAAGACAAAAAATTGCCAGTTCAAAACCTTCAAATTTGGTCAGTTATCAATTTACTCTAGTGAAATAGTCAAAAATAAACGTTGGAGCCAATAATAGAAAATTGACACTTTTGATTTTCTCGTATAACTTCGAAAATAACACACATTTTAGACATGTGTTGGTACCATAAGGCTGGGCCCCTAAAAAGACAACTTCGTCAACTTCACTCCCATTTTTCAACATATCTTGTTACTCATACAGTTTCCAAAATTTCCATTAAAAATTAAAGAAATCGCCACTGAAGTGACGAATTGATTCCCTATAAAGAATAGATTAACAATTATTCTTGTAACAATCATGTGTTCACTGTTAAAATTTCGAGTACACGTTGATTGTTATTAACACTTTGGCGATCTTAAAACGCGTTTCCCTTTGGAAGCATCGAGCGTGATACGAAGCCAGTATCCGGATTTGTGAATGAAGATGTAAACGAATTTGCGTTGTGTTATTGTGCGAGAGAGTTGTAAGTTAAAAGTTGAGAGAGAGTTTGGTAGCTGTGTAGCATCTAGATAGCTATGTCGTAAGATGCGCGATGATACCGAGTATTGATCGAGCGTGGGCAGAAATAGCACACCTAACGGGCGCCTCTGGTCATGGGCGGCCGACAGTAACTTAATGCTTAACAGCTTAACCCATATTTTACCATTGGTAACGCATCAGTTTAGTTTTTCTTCACATGACTAACAAAATAATTTGAAATTTTTATAAATCACTCAAGTGAATTTTATACCACTTATTAAATAATACACCATGTTTCCAATAAAATACGAGGAATATATAAAAAATAGTATAATTGTTTTCAACTACTTACTTATCTTTCGTATATTCTCATAATATTCCAAAACATAACAAAGTCTGACATTGTAAATTATTTTTATCAATATTTAATTTATCTTTGTACTGTTACCCTCTAATTGGTACATTAGCACACCACTGGCTAAATATAGTCGGGCCGCTGCTAGTCTACCGCTTTCTGATCGAGAAGTTATAGCGATAAGATGTTCTCTTCGACGGAAACTTCAGCATTAGGTACTGGTATTTTCTAAATTTTACCCAATATATTCTATGATGTAACTTTTACCATAAAATTCGTTATTAAATAAATGTGTCTAGATATCTCAAAGAACGACAACATTTTAGGTATTTTTTGCTACAAGCCAGGTAAAAATAACGTTTGAGTACCTACTGCTAAAACTTCCGACGAACAGAACAGCTTATCGCTATAACTTTCTAATCCGAAAGTCGTAAACTAAGAGCGGCCTGACTATAGTTTTAGTGTTCTGTAATGAAAGAATAGAGCAGTTGCTGGTGCAGCTCACCTTTCACTTATTTTCTTCGACCTTGAAGGATCTAACGGTATCGAAATTTTGTGTTTTTGTATTCTCGTTAGGAACAATTTTTACTTCTGATAGTTGAAACGTTATATTTGGCCACTATCATTGGAATATTTAAATATCTATACCGGACGGCGAGTAGCCAGTCCTTTTTTCTTACCAACATGTGATTCTCGTCGAGAACCTGTAGCACCGATCATCGCTGAAAGGCAAAATTTTTACCTTTAATGTGCGACGGATAATCTCCGTTGGTGAGGATCAGTATACACTGATATTGGTCAAATATTTCAATTCTTCTCTCCTATAGAGAGAAAGAAATTAAGAACACACTCCGAATATGTAAATTCTTTTTCGAAGCGGAGCATGTGAACAGGAAAGTAATATGTAACGTATGTCGATTGCTCATCGCAAGGTTCAATTTAATAGCGAGTAGTAAGAATAAGCTTTCTTTCTCCTGTGAACCACGAACCAATAAGGTTAATTTTTAATTACTGGTGAGAGGTTTACCTCAAACTTTTTTTTTCCTAAAGTGTATTCAATGTGAATGGTAAGTTGCATTTACGTATATGCTTTTCATTTCTGATTCTCGATTTTATATTTTTTCCTCCTAGTGATAAGCGCCAGATACACACATGCAATGATATTTTTTTTATCTTGTTCTTTTTCTTTTCTAGTTTTTCTTATTCAGTTGATAAAAGGTTCACATGTATACAGTTGAAGTCTTTAAAATATGTATATTTATTTAATAAATTAATCCAACCTAGAATATTATATTTCCGGATTATATTTTTTTTATCGCCTTATGTGATTGAAATAAGTAGTAAAATAAAATTGAGTTTTTATGTTATTTAGATATTGTTTCTTTGATTTCTTTGATGAATGGAAATAAATAAGATTTCCTTAATAATATCATATCGTATCATCACATCACATTACATTTCTTTATTGCTTCTTTTGTTTTTCAATAGTAAAATACAGGATATTTTTTTTATGAACCACCTTCTTAAATAAAACATTTTTTTTATTTCACTGTGATATTAGTTAAAGTCATCATACAACTTGTAAATTTAACAACGTTATTCATACTCCTTCCCTTCCAACATTTCCAGGTTTGTTGATAAAGAGTTATGAGGTGAAAAGCAAATCGACTAATATTACTCAGGGTGGCGCCCACTTACCTTTCTTGATTAACTTTAATTACATTTCTTAACTTGATTTATTAACTTATTAAATTCATTTGGTTTCTTAACTTCATTTATTATCTCATTAACTTCAATATAACTTCAATAAAGTAGGATTACCCGCGAACTGGTAAGACTACTCCCTGAACTGATATTAGTTTGGTCTCCGAATTCACACCTGAGGTGCTCTGCACATTGAGTCGCCGTTGCAATTAATCAGATTTTCTCATATAGTTTTGATCATGAAAATTTTGTTGTTTTGAATTTATTAAAATTGTGTTTAACTTTAATGGATAAAATTTTTTATGTTAAATTGTCGAGAATTGTCACTAATACGCTAATTAGGAGTTTTTTAAAAGTTTTGTATTAAAAACAATTCTTCGAATCTATTTATAGTCATTTCAACCTTTATAGTTTAAAGTCATCATTATAAAAACCTAACAATATAAAGGACTATTTCCGTGCGGTATTTTAATCTGGAAAATCTTTTAATCTTCACGTCGTGTTTTCTTTTTCCATTTTTAAAAGCTTAACAGATGGTTTTTCATAATAGATAGGAATTTAATAAGACTGGGATTTGTGGAAGATCCGTTTTACTTAAAAGCTACAAAAATTAGACGATGATATAAAATTGTGTATTTTAAGTTCAAAGCAACCTTAATTATTTAAGGATGCTTATAGTCCAGACGCTATAGTGAGATAAATCTTTTCATTGACAATAAATGGAATACATTTTTTTTATCCACGTTTTTAAAATGAAGTAAAAAGTGAAAAATCAACAAAATATTTGGTCTGTCCCTATTCTGGTGAGATTTCACACCATTCTATCGATTTATGTACTCACATTTTTTTGTAGCTTGCTTACTTTCCACGCAGAAGAATCCAGTCTGGTTCAATGAATGAAATTAATGAGCCTTGTCTGGTCATTTCAGTCGCCTTTTCGTTGGCCAGACTACTGTGACTTTGCAAAGGTCTACGAGTGCATTTAAGGCACCCAAGAATGGAATAAACCTCTATGAAATCGAGTGTCTTCACTGCAGCTTGACTGTTGGATACTTAACAGCCTATAGCTTGCTCTTGCAGTGTCTTTGCCCACTACACTACTGATTTGTAGGTTATCATCGCTCTAACGGCCACATTTCTTTGAGAACCCTATCTCAAGAAGTATATTCAGCAGTCTCCAGAAAAAAAGGTGTTAGATATCCAGCGCACCAGCAATGGACTTTTTCCATGAGATCACATCAAAAATTTTTTCGTGTGCCTTGAAATAAGTCATTATGGAGGGTAACTCTCTGTACTTTACGAGTCGGGGAGATGATAAGGCATTGGCATGTATCGGATGAACCGTCGCTGTCTGACCATGCCCATATATACTTTGAAATAGAAGTAGAAAAAACGGCTATTAGAACATACAGGGATCCTAAGAGTACCGATTGGGTATCATACAAAGAGGACCTGCTTTCTAAAATCCGCACACACCACGGCAGACCTAAAACTGCCGAGGGGATAGAAGGCACAGCTACATGGCTGCAACAGACCATAGTGACCTCCTATCACAATAACTGTCCGATACGGGAAAGTTGCTCTCCCAGACAAGTTATCTGGTGGAATAAAGAGCTGACTAGCCTAAGGAAAGAAACAAGACGTCTTTTTAATAAAGCGAAAAAAACAGGCAACTGGGGAGCATATAAGGCTAAACTAGGTGCGTATAATGAAAAAATAAAAGAATCAAAGGAAAAGTCCTGGAGGGAATTCTGTGAGGACATACAAAGTGTCCCTGACAGGGTCAGAATTAACAGAATTCTCAAGAGGGACACTTCTAATAATGTAAGATCTATCCAGTTGCCGAGTGGAGGGTACACAAAGACTGAGGAGGAAGCTTTAGAGCACCTTGTTGGTGTGCACTTTCCGGGCTCGGCAAGGATAGATTCGAGCGATGATAACAGGCCAGTAGTCAAAACGAGGGCTACCAAAGAGGACTGGAAGATAACAAATGAGATTTTCAGACCACATCTTATTAGATGGGCTGTAGACTCATTTGACCCCTACAAAACCTCAGGACCAGATGGCATATTTCCCAAGCTTCTTCAAGAGGGGATTGACATCATCATGGGTCCTTTAGTTTTGTTATTACGCAGTAGCCATGCTTTAGGGTATATACCAACTGCATGGAGAGAGTCAAGGGTGGTGTTTATTCCCAAACCAGGGAAAGAAACTTACACCCAGGCCAAATCCTACAGACCAATCAGTCTGACATCATTCATGGTGAAAACCATGGAGAAAGTAATACAGATGCATCTGCAAGAAGGAGTGCTTAAGAGCATCCCTCTACACACACTGCAATGGGCTTATCAGGCAGGGAAATCAGGAGAAGCTGCTCTGCATAATTTGGTCTCGAGACTTGAAAGGAGCCTGAACCAAAAAGAATTTGCCCTAGCAGCATTTTTAGACATCGAAGGTGCTTTTGATAACACTTCGATGTCATCAATAAACAAATCCCTCGAAAAGAGAGGGACAAACAACACCACATGCAGATGGATAAGATCCATGCTTGAACATAGGAGAATATCGGCACATATGCATGATACAACGTACACCGTCAGGACAACTAAAGGGTGTCCTCAAGGTGGAGTACTTTCACCACTACTGTGGAATTTAATTGTGGATGACTTGATCTGCACACTAAATGATCAAGGCATATGGACGCAGGGCTTCGCGGATGACCTTGTGATTGTCACCCAGGGAAAATTCCCAGAGACGGTCGCAAATGTCTTACAAGAAGCACTGCGAATTGTGGAAGACTGGTGCCTTAAAGAGGACCTAACAGTCAATCCAAAAAAAAAAAACTAGTTGCTTTTACGAATATAAGGGCTCTTCCAGAGGGCAGGGTACAACTGTTCGGAGAAGCACTCGAAATATCCAAAGAGGTGAAATACCTGGGAGTGTCGACTCTAAATTGAATTGGAGGGCACACCTGGAAAGAACTACTACCAGGGCAACCAGACTATTTTGGCAATGCAGAAGAGTTATGGGAAAAACCTGGGGAATAAGACCTGAGGTGGTACACTGGCTTTACACAACAGTGATTAGGCCTATGGTCACCTATGGAACGGTAGTCTGGTGGAGGTAGAGAACAAATTGGCTACAATCCAAAGACAAGCTCTCCTCGGTATTACCGGGGCAATGAACAGCACGGGCACGTCATCAATGGAAGCCCTTATAGGCCTCCCTCCTCTGGAACTTTTTGTTAGGGCAGAGGCGATGATGGCGATTCTTAGACTGAAATCGGGAGGCATGTGGACCCCGAACAATGTACGTGGGGGACATACCGATATAACTGGGACAATACTAGACGAACCAAACTTTCAGATGGGTCTGGATAGTATGATACCAGAGAATATATTCACTGAGCGAGTGAATATTATCATTCCATCTAGGCAACAGGTGATGCACTCGGGAAATCCCGGGGATATCAGCTGGTTCACTGATGGATCTAAAACTAACCATGGCACTGGGGCTGGTATAAACGGACCTAGGAAGAAAATGTTCTTCAGCCTTGGTAGATACACGTCTGTATTCCAGGCAGAAACATTTGCTGCTATAGCCTGTATTGATGAAAATATCAAGAGGGGTTATACCGGACAAAGAATAAAAATATTCACTGATAGCCAGGCATTGCTGAAGGCTATCAGCAATCCTACCACGAAATCTAGACTGGTTAAAAACTGCAAAGAGTCCCTTAATAAGCTGGCAAGAGACAACACAGTGTCTCTAGTATGGGTGCCGGGACATGAAGGGACTGCTGGTAATGAATTGGCGGACCAGCTAGCTAAACAAGGCTCTAAAGGAGACTTTATAGGTCCGGAACCGTTCTGTGGAATCACAAAGGATTACATAAGAGGGGAAATCCGGAACTGGCTAGACAAAGAACACCAAATTAAATGGAGGTTGACAGAAGGTCATCTTCACACAAAAAGTCTACTGAAAAAGGTAAACAAAGAACTCTCAACCAGTTTATTGAAACTGAGCAAGAGACACTTGAAGACAGTAACCGACCTGGTTACTGGACATTGCACTCTAAGGAAACATTTGTACAGAATGGGAATAGTCAGTGAACCTTTCTGTAGGAAGTGCGAACTAAGGGATGAAACACCTATTCATATATTCTGCTCATGTAAGAACTTAGAAGGACTCAGACAGAAGCATTTTGGAAAGGAAACTATACAACCATCAGAACTACTTAAAATCCCCCCAAATAAGCTAGTGGCCTATATAGAGGACACGAAACTTTTGGAGTGGAAGTAGATAACATTGGGAATGGTACAATGACTTAGGTCAAGTGCCCGGGCTGTTGAGCACAACCCAAACGTTTGAATGAATGAATGAATGAGGAGGGTAACCCAGTAGTGCCAAACATAAGGGAGATGAGGGAGGCTGGATACTACTCCTACGCAGACAATACCTACTTTAGAAACGACGCCTATCAGAAGTGGGTATTCCATTTATAAAAAGCAGACAACCCGCATATTTTACAAACTACACCCCCTTTTAGGAAACGTTCAAGTATCTACTTTGAAATTTTTATTGAAGAACTTCGGAAGTGGTATTCGAACTAACGATTACCCTTTTCTTGCCGTATAGACGCCTTTGATGCGACTAACTAGAGCAGAACTAACTCAACAAATTATATGGATCATTTAACGGGCGGCATTGTAGCGCTCATCAAGAAAAATGAATGAATATTTTTGTTGTGTGGAAACGCTTTAGAAGTGGATTATTATCATCTAAGATGAACTGTAATAATGCTTAAGAGGTTCGCTGACGTTGGGACGGAGAGTAGGGCAGTCAGTCGGAGAACTGAGCTGAAATATACGTAATAAAATATTATAAAAATTATTTCTTGCAGCATGCATTTAACTAATTGAAAATACGATTTTTTTGTGTCATCGGTGATGGAAGAACATAATTCATTAACATAATTTTATTCGTATTAATTTATGAAGATTGAGGAGATGGATAAAAATATTAAGATTCATTTGTACCTATAATTCAACTTCTTTATCTCCACTTACCCAAGTAGCATTTCGACGTCGATACCCACATAATACACCAAAATTAACGTTCTACTTGGTGTCAAAATTAGTCATTTATGCAACAACGTTCTTTCAACCATCAGACAACGTCCTCTTAATGTTAGGCATGTCTAAACACGACGTTGTTACTAGTAGTGAATATTTTGGTAATGGGGTGACAACTTGAATTATGCTAAACGTTTTTCACACGGAGAGCAAACTATCGGATTTTTGAGTTAAATTTTAAATGTCTTCGTGTAGTTTTGCCACTAACATTTTTTCATAAAGTGAATATAAAAAAAGTAGGTAGTTGAATAACGTTAACCTAATCTCAAAAGTTTATATTAACTGGCGTTGAAATCATAAATTTGAACTCAAAATGTCGTGAAGAAGCCTACTTGAGCATAGAAAGTTTGGAGAGCTTAAGTTTTCAGAACTAAATATACGACAATACAGATATACGTGTTATAAAAATAGGGCATGTTCACAAACTATTTTGACCACAGCCTTGTGGTGAAACAATAAACAAAGCGTTCAGAACACGTGGTACTTAATAGTGAGGTTATGCTGATTTATAATGATAGATCGTGTTTGAGTTTAGTAAGTTTTGCTTCAGTGTAGTTTTGAAGTTATTTCAATTGTTGAGCTTGCATATTTAATGATATATAATATAGGTTGATAGTTTTTGATAATTATTGATCGTATTAATTGTTTATTATTTCCCTCAGGGGTATTGTCAGCTGTCGACTGTAGTGGACATGCCCTATAAACACGGCGAAAGACATCAGCTGACAAGACCACTGATCAATAAAAAGAGCAGATAAGAGCGCTTCAAACGTGTTCGTAGGACACGTTCAGTTTACGTTGGAGAGAGTAAGCTCGGTCGCGTTCGGGTATGAATAGCACTATATCTCTGGATCATTCTAAGTATAACTTATTTTTCCTCTGCATGAGAAGTCAAGTGATTCATGAACTCATTATTGATTTTTCATGTGAATCTTCAAGTCTGATTAGTAAAAATATGAGTATATTGGTCAGTGAGTCCTTTATTCTGATTCCTCAAGCCATTTTGTATTGAAAAATTCGTTTGAATCAACCCTTGATTCATTGAGTCCCTATTTCAAGACAAAAAACGATTCATTGAAACAGGAAACAGTAGGACATCATTATTTGAGACGTTGAGTCAGATTAGTATGATTATTGAGTCGGTAAGACATTATTTGAGTAAGTTTAGTACAAGTAGGACTTTATTTGAGTCGAACTGGTAGTTATAAGTATTTTGGTCTCTGTTTGAGATTTTTTGTCAATTGCCCGGCTTTTGACTCGTGTAGACGATGACTTAATATAATAGAAGATGAATTGATCAACTGTTTCTTCATTTAAGAAATTTGAAGATGATTCTTTCAATGGTTTGTGATAGAAAAAAAAAATGATAACATTGGTCTGACATTGTTAGGGAATGGTTTTTATGGTATCTTTTGGTAGAGGGCAATAATTTACAGTACGACTGGAATTATTTTTTCAAGCTCATCCTCTATATAGACTACCCTATATACAGGGTGGTCCGTAAGTAATGGATCAAAGTAAAATGAAAGATTCTTGGCCTGAAAATATAACAATCTACCTTCAATGAGATAATGATGATAAAAAAGATACAGGGTGCAAAGTTGGAATGTCGAAAGTGTTTCTCCTCAGTAAATTGAAAGATTTTTGATATACAAACGTAAAAATTTGAAGATAGGGGTTTAGGGCCTGTGAAATCATAATATGATCCATTTCGATGTGTATTTTATAGAGGACGCCACAAATACTACGTAATTGGTATAGCTGGTGCGATTAACTTTTTTATCGTTAACAGTAACCTTCTATTTATTGAAAAATATTAAAACTTTTTTGCGACAAAACGTTATACCTATCGTTAGTCTCAAAAGCCTGTATATTTCAGTCGATTGCAGAACGATAATTACTTAGCTATTTTTAGCTACTAGCGAAAGAAGTAGAACACGTCTATAACATTTTTAGGCTTGATAGAATTTATCTGTTTTTGTTAAAATGTTTCAATTGCACAAATAAGCTTTTTTTTCTAAACTCAATTTCATTATGCGGCAAGGAAATTCTCAGGATGCTTTTAAAAGGTAATAAGAACAAATATAAATATAGTCCGGACTTTTTTAAGAAAGCATTTAGCTGGAAATTGATTTTTTTAAATTAAAATGTCCGTATTTTAGACGTATTTTAGACTTTGATTTTAAGTGTAGCCGCTGGTTGAAACAATTTGTACAGCACCACTGAAATGCTACCTACAAAATAATTATTATAAAAAATTCAATATTGTATCGAATTAAAAAAAAA